>JAPQRQ010036767.1:0-33108 GCA_037367365.1 Apogon talboti | reverse complement strand
CACAAAAGTAATAAAGTCTTGTTATGTCCTCCAATAACACACTAAGGTTGAAATGTTGAATTTCAGAGTATTTCTATATATTATATATATTTCTATAACCTATAAAGGGTTAAGAGGCTGACCTGTAGGCTGAGTGCAGAACTCCACAGAAATTTCCCTCTTGTCCCTCTGCTCCATCGGAAGCTGCCAAGGCACCTGATGCGGCTGCGCCACAACCTTCACCTTGTAAACTGTCATGGACTTCAAGTTGAAGAACTTATACTTGTAGCCTCCGGCCTTCACCATATCATACTCTGCACCATTGAGGAAGATGGTGTGACTGTAGTTGCTGTTGCTGGGCATCCAAGAGAGCTCAGCAGAAACCTGTGTGATGTTGTCCACCCGCAGATAGTAAGGTGCCACCACTACGTCTTTACCCACAAGCAGGGTGCACCGCAGCTCATCTGACGGGCCCCGGTCCGTGATGCTCTGCACTGAGATTCGATAGGTGTTGGTGGCCAGGTTGAGCTTTTCAATAAGAGACTTTGTCCTGCCCCCATATGGGACACTCATGCGCACCTCCTTATCCACCAAGACATTGTAGCCACTGATGGAGCCCCAGCCCGGTGGGACCACAGGAGGATCCCAGCCAATAATCACACTCTTGGCCAGTTGTTTAATTAGGTTGATGCGGCGGGGATAAGGCACAATGTCTTCACCAACCTCGTCAATGTTAACATCTAAGGTTCCTGTGCCATTGCTGGAGGAGCCCAGGAGGTCCATGCCCAAGCTGCTGGTGCTTAGGCAGTCTAGTTTACTATCAGAGAGCAGGCTGCTTATGCTTGTTCCTGTTACTGTCCCCACCCCCAATCTCTGAGGCCCCAGGCTACTGTGGTTGAGGTAGCCAGGTTCTTTAGTCACTGTGTCCCTGTGTTTGACAGAAGATGTCTCCTCATCTTGGACAAAATCCACAAAATTGGAAGGAACAAGCCCCCGTTGTCCATCCAACAGCTCTCCTAAAAAACAGAAGGGGAGATAGTTGGCACTGAGGTGATAATCGGAGAAGTGAATACTATCAATATCAAGGGAGACAAACCTTCATAAAAGCCATCCTCGTCCATTGTCCCATAAATGTAGAGGTACTTCCCAGCCACCAGAGGGAGCTCTGCCTCAGGATGCTCGTTGGGCCCATCATAAGGATTGTAGCTTAAACGAAAACATATGCAAATCATTCAGACATAAGCACAATATTTCCCAGAAGTGCTGAAGAATTTCTTACATTTACACCCTGCAAAAGATGGGAGGTTTTCATATTAAAAACTCTAGTTTCCTTATATGTTTGTCAAGGAAAAACTATTTGCTGAGTGCTGCTGGGAAATATGGACTCATTTTATTTTTTACAAATATGAGAGAGCTGAGCAGAGTGTGGGTTGAAAGCACTGGCCTTGTTTCTCATCTTTGTGCTCTGAGGATTCCAATTATTTTTTGTGCTGACAGGTAATTTTCTTTAGAGACAGAAACACTGAATCATCTTTAAGACCAGAGCCTAACGCTCAGTGGGAGAAAACAAATAATCTCAACAAGACTGGTTCACGAGATGTCTATACTCAGCCGCCAGGTTAAAGATGTAGTTTTTATCCCACTCCCATGTTGATTGTTGCAGTCTCTCAGAAAAATAATTTAATCACAATGAGGCAATTAAAATTCAATGCTACTTTCTTAGACACTTAGGACCGATATTCATATGCTTAATTATACATATGAATCTTAATGCTGTGTAGTGGGAGTTTTGGTGTTATTGCGTTAAATTACTCAAGATTGAATAGTTTGTTTATTGTGAATACATACCTATATCGAGCAATACACAGACGAACCTTCCCTGTGAACCTCGGCTTGGACCTGGTGGTTGAGCGAAGTTCTTTGTCCATCTGAAAAAAAAACAGAAAAGGCAAGGAAAGCACAAGAAACACTTTTTTTTAAATCAGAGGCTCCTGGTGTTTTACTTTGCCTGGCATTTAAGTCATTTATGGCTTAACATTGAAAGGTTTTGTAAATGTCTGGATGTCAAAAGGCAGCACAAACAGAAACACACTGCTTCCTTCAGTCCCAGTTGTATATTATTTATAGTTTCACCTTAATTTTTGAAGCATGAAAATTACACTAAGAATATGAAGAATGCATGATTAGTCTGCTCCAAGCTTTGCAATAAAACAAGGAAGTCTCCTGCAACCTGTATGGAGCCTCTCTTGAAACAAAAAACAGGAAACATCTTTTTTTGTCCTGTACTGGTTTTAAAAAAAAAAAACACACGCACAAAACTATAGCCGTACAAAAAGATTCTAAAAGACCAAAGAGGAAGCAAATTTCAAGCAACACTGGTGAGTTGAACTCTCTCAGTGGTGTTTAGGAGACAGTCGTACTCTTCAGATTTGGCTCATTGCTCGCTGCTGGTAGAGAAGTGCACATCTCTGATTTTATTTGGGCGAACAGGGCAAAATAAAGCACTTACATTACTAAGCATTCCACTCTATTGGAGCCACACATTGTTATTTTGGCTGTTTACATACTCAGCTTCACTTTATTAGACCCCATTTTAAGACACTGCATTCAAGTGTAGCTCTATATAAAAGGTGTCATGCAAAGTGTACATGGAGAAATAAGCACTAAAGCGGGGCTATATTGGACACAAATGGACACAATCAGATACCTCAGAGAGGAAAGCCCGTGCTGGGCTGCTGGCTCGGCCGCGAGTGAGGAATGTTGGCTTGACAGACAGGAGCTCGGGCTTGTCTCCACTGATCTGGAGCGGCCGAATGAACTCAGATATCAAGGATCTGCTCGTCTGGGCCTCATTGCCTGTGAACAAACATTTTCCCATCAAATGTTAGGACAAAAATATGAAAAAGTCCCGATAAATACCGTACTGTGAAAATGTTGTAGGCTAACATTAGGTTTGCATTTCTCAGTTTCTATATTAAGATACAATCTGTAGATCTGATGCATAGGAAGTATGTACAGCATTAAAAACAAAAGTTTCAGGAAAAAAAACAGCTTCTATAAACCAAAGTGTTTGTATTTAGTGTGACCTCCCTTTGCACTTAACATGTCTTTAACCCTTTTTTTCAGACAATGTGAGATTTATTGCATTCATTTTCTCATGTTTTGTACCAGGTTTCATTCAACACATGTCAGATGTTTCTAATTGTTCGTGCTGCTTCTTATCATGGGGTCAGGGGTCACACTAAATAGTAACTTTAACCTTTACAACCCATTTAGTTCAGTTTTTGCATGTCTTTTAAGGCTCTACACATTTTCCTGTATTTTCTTGTTGTATCTGAAGAAAAGAGAATGAGAAATAAATATGTATGCTCATTTCAACCCTGCAAAAACAGGGCCCAAGACTTTTGCACAGTACTGTCTGTGTGTATAGAGTTTCTAGACTACTACTACTACTGCTACTTTAGACTGAATGTAATAAATGACAGTCTAAATTAATTTACAAATCCACAAAATGGTATAATATTTTTTGGCTTGAACATTTGAAGCCAATTTTAACATAATTTACAGTGCAACTAAAATAAGCAATTGGACATGATCATTTTATTCTAGTAGTAGTAGTACATTTTGAATGCAGTCAATATGCATAACAGTGTAATGCAATCTTTAGTTCTAAGTTATTTGCGAACATATTCATTAATCAGAACCTCAGTACAAGAGCTGAAGGATATGTATTACTGTAATTAGTGACGCATTTGTGTATTCACATAAACAAATGAATACAAACAAGAGCAGGTTATTCCAGCCAAAGGCTATTTCTCACTATGATTGATTCTTTCATTACCAGTTTGTGTTTAGTGCAGATTAAGTCATAATGATTGCCTTCTAAACTTTGAGCGAGGATGTTTTTACCTCATTATAAGCATCATACAGACCTGCCCCATGTGGAGTGGGGTGTCCACCCTGCAGCTCCTCCATGATAGACATCATGCATGGCTACAGTGCTTTCTAAAACAAGTAAAATGCCTCCAAAAATAATTTTTAAAAATGCCTCTCTTCCCACACACCTTTTCCTATGGGGGCAGCCAGTCCATTAAGAAGCTGGGACAGGGATTTGTTGGGCGACCCAGGTGATTCACATAGAGTTAGGGGTTCGGTGCTGAGGATGTCAAACTTCCCAGCCTGGAGCCGGAACTTCTCCAGCTCTTTTGACAGGAGGTTGAACTGCTCACTCTGAGACCGACATTTTTCCTCCAGCTCACGGACTTTGGCCTGATGAGCGTGAGGACAAGAGTCATAGAGAGAAGAGAGACAGACAGACAGTAGAGAGGAGGACAGACAGACAGACAGACAGACAGACAGATGGACAGACAAACAGGGAAAAAATGAATGGGAAATGAGGAAAAACAAAAGAAAGAAGGCAACCACAGAATTCAGGACAGTACAGAAAAACTACATTACGCACATACAGTAGTTTCGTATAAGACCAGTTATACGTCTACTGTCTACACACAAAAATATCATGGAATGGGATTTAGGATTTTTAACATGTGGATCAGCCATTACAGGAAAACATTTCCTGAAATGAATCCTTTACCTACTACAGACAGTACAGCATATAACTCACATGCACATTTACAGTAAACATTCATTCTAAAAAAAAAAAAAACACATAACAGCCTTTTGCTTCATGGCAGTATGAATATGCACTGGGTCCTAAGAGCAGGACATTTCATTGAACAATATAATGCTGGCAATGTGAACACAACAGTATGGGCAGGTATAATGTAAATTCCAGGTGGTGGAGCACCGATTCTTGAGATGCATGACGGCCGATCATCAGGAATAAGCACTGAAGCTGGAAACAATCTAAAAGTTTCTCCTCCTCAGGTTACCATGGAATTTCTTAGCTCTGCCCAACACACAACAATGCCTGTTTCTACTACTGTACTGTCTACGCTGTTCTGTTTCAACAACACTCTTGAGTTCATTTCATGCACACACTTTGTTGCTAAACATATCATGCGGTTAGCGGAGAGTCGACGGCAGAATTCCTGCGTTTCTTAACTAGAATTAGTTCATCAGCACAAACAAGGATTATCTCAGTAGCATCATACAGTTTCCAACTGTATGGCAAGCACACACTTTTTAGTAGAACACATGCTAGGAAACACACATGCAATGCTACAATGGGTAAAGAACCATATTCGACACTGTGTGGTCACTTGATTATAACTTAAACAGTGTTATGTGTAACCACTGAAGAGGTATAATACCTAATTTTTATATTGCCTGAATTAAAGTCATAAAAAGACAAGCTCTCAAGTCTAAAATCTAGATATAGTTGTTCTTGTAAAGTTAAATTTGCATGACTCACTGTGTTCATAGTCTTGGATAATGTAAAACTGAGGTTGGTCAGTGAGGCCTCAGGCAGTCATCTTTAATTTAAGGCAATACATATTCTGAAACTTGATTTTGTGGGTTTTTATCAATTATTTAACAGGTGTCACTGAATTTTTCTTTATGATCCAGTCAGGAAGACCTCCAGCTTAGGCTATCACTCATGTTTTGACTTGAAAAGGCCTTACACTTGAGAGTTTGCTTTGAAGGAAAGCGGAAAGCATAGTAAGATCATTCTGAAGCAGCTTTGAATTAGTTTGGAAAAACAAAAAGCAACCATCACAAACCAAATGTGTCCTTAAGTGATATTATCTACTCTTTTTCATCTTTTGCTATCCACTTATGCATCTACCATGTGATATGTCAACTCAAGACTGCGACTGCGCCAAAAAGTGGGAGGTGCAGTATGTCCTACTGAGCAAGGTAGAGAAAGATATTAAGTAAATAAATGAAAACAATTCTGAAATACCTGCATGCTGTCCAAGTGGTTCTGAATATGCATAACCACACACCCATACAGTGAAAAGAGATGTAGGAAAGAAATAAAGCACAATTACACATGTGATCACTCATACACATCTCGAAAAGAAAAATACTCTTGTGCAGGTACAGTACAATCTATTTACACAACTCTAGTCTAGTTTCTGGTGTGAACATCACCAATCACCGGTTTAACAGCATTCTTTATAATATTTTGAAGCACATGAGTACAAAAGGCAAACAAAAAAAAAAGTTTAAGAATTGAGGTCAGGAAGAGTAGGAAATGACTAGTTACTGAGCTGACTAGTCCCCCCTCCCCTCCCCTACTCAAGCAGTAGCCACATAAACATACAGCCAGCCCCTCCCAGAGTTTAGACGCTCACCTCTAACAGATGGACAGCACCCTCATGTTCCTTTTTAGCCTCAACCTGAGCCTGGGAAACACAGGGTGCAGTGTTTCAGTTCAGTTTCATTTATGTTGCAGTTTAGTCTCACTTTTACACACCAATGACATGCTTTTTACAAACCACACGGATACACCTTTAGATGTTTTGATTATTGGGGTGAAAATGGCCCGAAAAGAAAGCTTCTGGTCCTGTCCACACTGCTGAGACACCACAGGAAATTAGCAGTTTATTTCTGCTCCAATATATTAAAAGTGAAGTATTCATAAATTCACAGAGGATGTCTAATCTTTACCACAGTTTTTTTTAAGTTAAATTGGGTTATAGCTTTTTTTGCACCATTTTCACCATCATATTTTATGTTCTACTTTATTTTAATTCAGTTTTTCAAAGGCGTGAAATAGGAATTGTCAAACCAGTGTTGGATACTTACCAGCTATGAGGCTCTGTGACGCATCAGTCTAATCAAACTGAAACCTATTCTATATGTGGCTCTATTATACTGTAGTACAACCCTGGCTAGTACTGATGAGGAGAACATGTCGCCAGGGTTTTCTGTGTAAGAACAGAAAAAGCTACAGTATGTCTAAGAAAAATGGCCTGGAGTTTAGTGGAAACAAATGTCTATTAAAATTGCACTCCATCAAACATAAACTAAAGAGGCTGGTGCAATCAAAAGGAAAACGGTCTGTGTGGGTACTATAGAACCACTGAAGTGAATAGAAAAGCACTATACACACCATTTTTCTTATGGGAACTGGGAACATCTGTTACTAAAAACAACTGTTCCACATGAATATGAGAACATCTGTGGACTTTACAATTCCATAAATCTACTTTGCAGGCAATTAATTTAGAGGAACGCAGTGAGCAGCCACTGTCTGACAGAAGATAACACAGTAATGAGCTTCTGCTAATGTAAGTGAAGCTGAGAAGTCTGCCTGCGAACGGCTGACTGTGAGGCTTGGGCGACGCCGTAGCAAAAAACAACACTGGAGGAGGCTTTAGTGACAATTCCTATCACGTTCACACTATCGGCAATCTCAGCCGTGGCTGGGCGTGCTTTGACATTACAGTCAGCTCCAGTGCACAGACGAGGAGGACCAACCATCAAATGGCCTGGACAAGCATTTTTGTTTAAGCAAGCCTCTAAAAAGTGTCATGTCCACTTTTGTTTTTATATGTTGGATTTGCTTGTAAGGAACAAGAGGAGTGCTTCTGAAATGTTGATGGGTTTGAGAGTGATGGATGACTGTTAAGGGGATGCACTGAGAGTGTGAGAGCCTCAGTCTGTGGACAGTGTTGGGAATTAACAGAATACATGCAAAAAATGAGTAACTGTGGCTGATAATCACAGTGTAATTACATTCATACTAACAGATTACTTATAGGGATTAGGTTTTACATTCAGCATTATTTAACCTGAAATTTAACCCAAAAAGACCCAAACATCTCTCACTGACCACAATCATCTACTGATGTAAACTGTTTAATACCTGCTGATCCACTAATCCTATCAATACATGTAAATAATTGGTGTAAAATACAGTTTGTTATCTTTTCATGGTCATCAGATATGACCCATTTGGACGTTCAGAGCCTCCATAGTGAACGTGGAAACATCTTCTACAAAATTTATTTACCAATAAAACCCATGGAGTTTGATAAATAACAGGTAGACACTTGTTTTATGCCCAGTTAATGATATATGTTGTTGAAAAAGTCACTTTTTCTGCGGTTTTGCTAGTTTCTGTTACAATAACCCTCAACTTAAATCTGAGATTTTATGAATATCTATGTGATCAGTAAATTAAATATAGGAAAATACCTGCTTTTCGCTGAAAAAGTGCAAAATACAGAGGATAATATTATAATAAAAGGTGATAAATCACTTAAGAAAAGTTAAATAGAGAGAAAATTTGATTTGGGAACTGCCACAAAAATAGCACTGGGTCTTTATAGGTTAAAAGGCATCAGTTTTTTGTTATTGTAAATCCATGTCAAAAGCTAAATTTAGTCGCAAGAGTCCTCTCAAGTTTACTATCTTTGTATCTTTGCGATGGTTAAAGTTGATTAACTCAAGATGAATACTTTTAAGGAAACTCCTCTTGTAAGATGAATTCTATAACCTGATGTAAAATGAATAAATGCTGTTATGACAATGCTTGAATTGGTGGGCAGTGAAGTGAACTATTCAATTAAACATAAGATTTACATTACCATTGCCACTCAATTCATGATTGTGAAAAACAACTTTTTTTGGTTACATTTTTTTGAGAGGATTAGTAGCAAGACAAGAAAACTGCACCTCAAACTTGTTTAATGGGTTTCACTTCAGTGTGATGCTGTGCAAAATAAAATGTCAATAAATAGAAAAACGTGGGTGTTTATTCTTTTTGCCTAATCTCACACTGGTTTCATGTTTAAATATACCCATAATACACATAAAATTGGAATAAAATATTTTTACCTCGTCTCATGAAATGATTGTGACAGTATGACTTATCCGTGATGACGTGTCACTGGGACTCAGTATGTAATCATTGCACCAAGTCAAAAGTGATTACTTATGTGTATAAATAGGAATAAAAAAAAAGAATGTGTCTGAAAACAAAATTATTCCAATTTAATGGGCAACAGTGTATTAATATAGACTTAGAGAATGATTCCTGGCTTCAGTCTACTTTAGGGGACAGTATTGTATGAATACTGCATTCATTGACACTGTTTTTATCTAATAATAACATAAGACAAGGATGTAAATTTTTGAAATGTATTGCAGAATACAGTCTAAATTACATTCGAGTGTATGTATTGTATAATCTGTGATGACATACATTTTAAGAGTAATCCTCCCAACACTGCCTATAGAAAGTAAGCTTTTCTGTTTGGATTTTAATAATGTAGTATTTGAGTTGACTTTCACCTTTGTTTGACGGTATGTATCGCACCGGTGGTCGACAAAAAGCTCTTTGACCCATGTCAGGGGCACATAAGCATGCCCAAACAAGCAAACCCGACCCTTGGGTGCTGTTAGTGTTATGTAATCTGAATTCCCTTACCTTCTGAAGAAGGTCAATCTCCTGCTGCTTTGCATTGAGTACAGCCAAGGCCTGCTCATGCTCCAACTCTAGCTGCTGCCTCCGCTCCGCAGCCTCGCGCATATGCTGTCCGCAGGGGGGCAGGGGTGGAGAGCCGAGGGGGGGAGGATTGTGGGGGAGCATAGAGAGGGCTGCTGTTAGTGGAACTAAATCCAGCGGCACTGAGTCAACACAAATTGCATCCCCAGTCTTCTATTCCACATTCAGACAAAACACAGGTGTTACATGTGCACACACATCCCACAAACACAACCCAGATAACAGTGTACTGACTTAAAAACCCTTAATACAAGAAAGACATAAACTAAGTCACAGAAAATGCCACGTGAGAACAGTTTATGTCACATGATCCACAGATCAGATCAAATTGTGCACAGAGGTGCTTATGAATGAGGACTAGAGATGCTTTGCTGTGTGAAAAAACGACAACAATCCACGTTTGCTGCCCCCTTTAGGTAACACAATACCTGTTAGAAGTCTCGTTACTGGTACTGTTTGATAAGCTGTCCTCAGCGATGTTGTCTTTGCATGATCAATACAGGGTTTTACGTTACATGAAAAGGGTGAGCAAACTCCGTAGCGTGCTCATTTGTCAGTGGTCATCCATAACAACAAAAGAAGCCATACAATACAACAGACTGAATGCTGGGCTCTTCACAGTGCACAACGCCCGTGTGATCCAGCCACATTATTACTCCTACTTAATGTGAATATTTGCAACACTGTAAGGTGAAAGAAGCAGATGACATTTCCGTGCCAGTAAAAATTAAGGTCCAGGATAGGTAATGTCATCAAACTTGTAGGTGACATTATCATCGCGAGAGATGACCCAGTGTCTCTATCTCCTCTTCCTTCCCCTCCCGTCATCATGAAGCCAAACTCTTTGTCCTGCCTCATGCAAAAATCACATTCCACAGTGCTGTGGTCTTATAGCCAGGTGACTAGACCAGGTGTATGTCTGGTAAGCAGCCCAGGGATAAAGGGAAAAGTAAGCACAGCCACTGAGGTGGACAGAAAGCATTCAGAATGGGACTGAATAGGACTGTTCCCTAACAGATGGATGATACCTTATAATTCTAGCAGGGAGAGAAGGGACAAGGGAAGGTTGGAAGGATCAGGTCAGGGTGAGTGGGTACACATTAAAGGGAGGAATAGTAAGGGAAGGGGTGGGGCAGACTGCTCCAAGCTTCTACTCTTTCACAGCTCCTGGTCAGACCTCCCAACACGACACTGGAAGGCAACAGACATGTCAGGAACATTAGACAGTATAGCGGAAAATAACCAGATGGAGGCAGTGTAGCACAGGTAGGGCAAGGGCAAAGGGTTGGGCTCCATAAAAACACCTGAATTAGGAACTCCGGAAAGACATACTACAAACAATGCACAAAGTAGTCAGGCGTAATGGTGTCGGCTCTACCCTTTGAGCCGGGTTCCTCACCTTAAGCACCTGCTCTAAGTTCTCCAGTTTGCCTTGGAGCTGGTTCCTCTCCCACAGGGCTAAATCTCTCTCCTGCGTCACAGCACAAAGTGCTTCTTTGAGCTGGGCATACTCAGACTTCACCTGTGCAAAGAAAATGACAAGAGTGAAAACATCCTGGATTACAATGGTTGAAAAGGTCACGGCTGAAATTCAAAGGGTCAAGATGTTGTGTGGTACGTTTTCTTTGTAATGGAATGAATTCTCAACATCTTATTTTTGTTTGTGCTGACCTGAAGCTGGAGTTTTCTATTGAATCTCACAATGTGCATGGCCAGTGTCTGTCCTGGTCTGCCACTTTTACAAGCACTTAACCTTCAGGGTCTATTTAGAGAACTGTCACTTTCCTTTGACTCACAAATCTATGACAGAAAAAAAAAAAAACTCAAATGTTGCTACTAAATGTTGAGTGTTTTCACATATTCTGATACATATGCAACCATAAGTTAACAGAGAATATAAATGAATGGATATGGAGTTAATTTACTGATCTATTTACCCCTGTAACAAGTGACCATGTCAGTGTATTTGCTCTGTCTGGGTTTTTTTTTTTTTCTGTGTAGACAAATTAATGGCTGCTCAACATCTGTGCCATCTCTGCCCACAGTGATTATGCTGGCAATACAAAACTTATTTCAAGGGCATTAGCTGTAATTGCAATAACATAATCACTGCAGGGTCATGCTAGGCAGAAGACAATGCAGCAAAATGATACACGAGCTAATTAGCACCAGCCAAAATTTACCTTAATTCCCACAGAGGGACAGTTAATAGAGGAGAGTGTTATGGTGTCAGCACCTGACAAAACGTACCACTAGGTAGGTTGCTTAGGTTAAATGTATACTGAACCTTTCATAAAAGACTGCAGATGTTTTATATACACAATATAGGCAGATCAATATGTCAAAACTGTTGGTATGTATTCACATTAGGCTATTTTTATACTAATGGGTAATCCAATACAAAAAAAAAGTCTAACAATTCCACAGTGAAACACAGCTTGTTGACAACACATCACCAACAACTAAACATAATAAGGTCCAGTTTTTTTGGCATTCATAGTACATTTTAAAACAACATACTGCATAAAAAAAAAAAAAAAGATTTACTTTAATACCACGTAAAGCTTTCCAAGTTTTTAAAACAGCCAGAAATTGTAATAGGCCAGACATCAGAGCTGGCTGGTTTTGGTGATAAAAGACTTTAAAATATTGAAATAATACAAGAGTAACATAATTCACTCACTCCCATGGCTGTGGACCAAAACATTTATGCATTATTCATGGTTCATTGTTAACTAAGCACTAAGCATTCAATTGAATGCAACATTTGCGCATTGTACTAATATTGTACAGCAATTCAACACCAATGAGGTTTAAGCTGCTGCTGTGAATAGCATCTGAAAACACAGCCATTTCTATTTCTGCGTATTCTTCATATTTTGTCTCCCTACAGACCAGTTGTATTGTTGTTTAAAAGGCAGCGTAGTTCCATCAGCTTTTAAAATGCCCCCATTCGACAAAAAGGTTAACAGGTTCCTGCAGCTGTAATGTGGTAAGTTCCCTTCCTCAGAGATGCCATCAATGACTAATGATGCTTTGAGAGGGGCGTTTCAACAGAGAGCACCGGTAAAGCACAACACAAACAGAAACCGGTGTCTAAGCAGTCCGACTTCACATACTTAAAACTACCCATGTGAATAGGAGCCGCTGTCAGGACCTAATGTAGACCGATTAAACAAAAACTGTACTGGACTCAGCAGAAGCAGGTCAATAGACTATTACAGATAGAGGGAGGTGCCGTTTGTAACCCCTCCTAGTTCATTCAGAGATGATAGGGATCTGGACACGGGGGTGTGAGCGAGGGCTAATATCCGCATTGCCCTGCAGAGTACTGCTCTCATATCCGTCAGTGTGATAACAGTTCATGAAAGCTGCTTCAGGAGCCAAACGACGTCTGATAAGACATCCATAACCACAAGCCCACCTTTTTTTTCAACCCCATGACAACTACCTGACGATCAGCTCCATCAGGAAATTACCTTCCTGTCCATAAAGGGAAGCCTTCTCTTCTTTTGTTTGTTGATCTACGCTACCTTTGTGTTATCAGCTCAGAAGGCCTCCCAGGTCTTTGGGCCAAAAGGAAGGTGAAGATGTTTTAATAGAATCATCAGCTGGAAAAAAAGGAAATCCTCGACACATCTGCAGTTTATACGGCACGCTAGGGAAGTAGGTTTACTGTAACCTGGGGAAATAATCAATGTGCAAGTACATGTACAAACAGAAAACTGTTCTATTACTGTGACTGTTGAAAATTTCAGGTTTTGGATGTTTGCTCATACCCTAAAAACCTGTTGATAACCCTTTTCACAGTGTTTAATAGAAGGTATATATTTCCTTCTGGCAAAAAAAAAAAATGTGGATTTTTCTTTGGAGCACAGATTTTAACATCTTTACCACAGAGGATCTTTGTTTCTATCCCATCTGATCACAAACAGGAGCCATGTGATGCAACCCGCGGTAAAACCAATGTGTAAATGATGTACACATTGCAAATGCACTGTAAACATGGTGAAAAAAAAAATCCCTCTGAGACTGGAATAAAATCAGCATAGCCTATATGTCTTTGAAAAATGCTCATAATGGAATACTCATAATAATGTCATAGTAATGCTGGAGTAGGACCATGGATGTAAATGTCCTCGGCGCGTGACCAGAAAGACAAAGGTCTATAATGAAAACAGACAGAACAGGTACAAACACAACTTTTGTCGGCACTTACCTTGTCATACTCAGATGTCTTGTAGCTACTGTTGAACAACTGCAGGTTCAGGTGTTTGTTTTCTTGGAGAAAATCTTGAAGCTCATTCTCCTACACAGAACATACAAAAAGAAAACAGGGTTTGAAACCCAAGAAGTCATTGTGATTCGACCAGAATACAGCACTAAACCCGCCGTGTTGTTCGCGATAGCTCATGCATTATTCAAGCGAGAAGACTGCTCGAGGTTCTCTTGCATGTTCTAGAAAGCATGACTAAAAGAAGCTGCGGTTTCAGCAGCATGATTGCCCGCCAAAACAATATTATAATACAAGCTCAACGTGAAGTCTTTTGTACCACTCTGTCTGGGTTGATGAAGATCCAAAACAGGCAAGCAGCTTTCTTTTCACATTCTCTTCTACAATGTATGGAGACAACAAAAAAATGCTCGTTGTGGGGGGGGTTGACGACATAATTATATTCAATCAACAGTCAAGAGGCGTTTCAGGGAGGCAATTTATAGTGTCATTTGGAGAGTTCTCTGACATGAGCATTCCATTGCAGCTCTAACAGCATGTAGGCCAAGTGTTGTTCCAGTCAGGAGCAAAAAAAACCCCACTGGCTCATGCATGATACATTTACGGTAAATACAAGCCTTCTTAATGGCTAGTGACAGTGGGTATGCTGCTTCTTCCTTATGTTTTACTTATGAGGGATGTTTCAGAGGGCAAATGGAGGTAGGTATAAGCATGGAAACAGGCCTGCAAATATGCATACATATGTGTAAAGATACATGTAAAAGGGTAGTTCCCTTGGTTGTAGGTTTTAGAGGCAATGGATGTGACAATTTACCTGACCTCATGTCAAACTGTGTGTATAAAATAGAGGGTAGGATGAGGTTGATGTAACTGTAGACATTGTGCAAAATAAAATAGCACTAAATTCATTAAGCAGGTTGAAAAAACAATGTGAAGAAACTTACTCTGTCATTATATTAGAGTACTGCCCAAACTACACCATACAGTAATAATAATGCACATAATTTCCTCCAAAATGGAGACAAACTGTCAAGGACAAACAGTGATAAGTAAACAATAGCCTGAAGATAGAACCAAAGTCACATCTGCCACTTATCCACTAATTTAATTTCTGTCACATCCCAAAAAATATTGGCATTTCAACCTGCATCAATTGCACTCAGTCAATTTTAATGTTTCCCGTAGAAGCAGTAGATTGCATCGGCATGCCTATTCATATCCATCGATTCTTCAATTCTCAGCTAATGTGAGCTGGCTGAGCCTCCAGGTGTTCACTCTGAAGGACAAATTTCAACAGAAAAAAAAAAAGGAGTACTCACATTTTACACACTCATGAAGACAATGAGCTAAGCCTGTGGAATTCAAGCTGTTGGGGATTTAAGTATATCTACATGACTGTCGTACTCATTGAAAATCCTTTTTGGAAATTTGGTTTTGACAGCACACATGTGGTGATGTGCAGCAAATTGTCTTGAACACAGAATCAGCTGTTTCTTTGTCTTGTTGAGACACTCTAAACAGATCAGTCTCCGTCATAATCCCTTGGCAAAACACATTTTCATAAAGAGGCTCTGAGCCCATTGACAAGGAGAATTCAGCATTGAATACACTGCAGTCTGGGTTTAGCACTGTATTCCTTTTTAATGAGCTGGGACATTTTTCAAAATTAATAAACTATGAAACATAATGATTGGCCCACAATACCTGAGTAACTGCAAATGCAGTCATGTGTTTGATCCAGACATGACTCAGCTTTGTGTGCAAAAGCTGTGTGTTTAATTGCTGCACGCCTAACAGATGATTCAGCTGTGCCATTTAAAACACAAGCAGACATTTCACCCACTTAGACTGGACTTAGACCAAGCAGCATTATTTAGTTTTATTCAGTATAGGAAACAGACAGGTATCCAGTCATTACTGTACCATTCATTTTGACACAGACCACCTCAATGAAGGGCTAAATGCATGCTGATTGTAGACATTATGTCTGCACCCTTTCAACCGTGTTCTCCTGATGACTAGCTGCATGTAACATCAATGGCCTTTAAATAGAAATATAATAAATGATAGCAGGATATACTCACTGACTGAATTTGCGGATGACAAATTGCTTACAATGTAATTTACCTGTACTCAAATGCATGATTAAATTGAAACTGACCAGAGATGCATGGTACATATGGATTCTGATCTAACCAGCAGTATCCAGTACATAAACAGAGCCAGAGCAGTAAGAAACCACAACAAAGCCAACTCAAAGAAGAGAAAAAATTTCACAGTGTTAAAAGACTTATTGTGTGAGATCCAAAAGTCCATCTTGAAATGGAATTCTCACATTTTGCTTTTGCAAATATCATGCATGCTGTAAGCCCAAACAATCATGGCTGCCAATTACACTTTTGACAGAAGGGGTTTATATTTACAAACAGCTCATAATGAAACTAAGCTGACCACAAAGGCAGTCATTTTACATGAGTTACTGAGCTACATTTGAGTGCACATCAACACACTACAGCACTTGAACCTGTTGAGTTGGTCTGCTGTCTGCCTTGGTATTGATCTCCGATTAGCCCTGATACATATTCGAGCAATCCTGGCACATCTTGTCACCATGGTAACAGGCCTTGAATGCTAGTGGAGGCATAGCCTGCTGATGGTCTGTAGTTATACAGTAAATACCCAGGAAGGTGGAGGTGCCAGATGGCTAAGCCAGTGTTTACTGTCACTCACTCAGTCTCTCAGCCTATGTGTTTACATACACGACAGCTGAACTCACGCTGAGGAGACATGGCATTAATACTTGGTAAGTGAAATCAGTTTATGTTACTGTCTAAGCTCTAAGTGTCTGGTAAATAGGTTGTTAAAAGTCTACCAGCGGAGCAGCTGCACTGGGTCGCTAACAGCTACATCTTATGCTGTAAGCGGAGTCTTTACTTTGACCTGAAAAGGACTAAGAAGGAGAAAAACAGCGAGAGAGGTGAGCTAGTTTGGACCAAACAGGGAGTGACATTACTGTCAACTCGCTATCCCCTCACAAAAGCGCTCATTGGTCTTGTCTGTGTTTATGTCTCTGTTCTCAGAGCTCAGTGCAGGAGGAGATAAGAGCTGTGCTGCAGTCTGTAGAGACCAGCCTGCCATTTCTGCACGCCATTTGGGGACAGTTTGTCCTTTGGGTAGCTTCCCCCAGACTCAGCAGGCTGACAATGGGTGAGGAGGGAAGTGCTGCTGTGGGCAGAGAACGTGAGAGGAGGGCAGCAAAGAAAACAGTCCTAATGGAGTGTTTATTTGGGGCAGAGAACCACACACAAAGACAGCTCATCTAAAGTAGAGGCCTTGAGGGCACGAGGGAATGAATTCAAATAGCCTCGGACCAAACAGTGCCATTTAAATACTGTTGAATCCCTTCAGCTCCTGCCTTTCAAAGGAAAAACCTCTCTCCAGGCCATCAGCACTACATCTTTCGTCTTAACCTCTAAAAACAACTTTGTATGTCAATCATAAAACAGCCTGCACTGTTTTCTCAACTTCTGAACTAGAAGCCTAGTAAACATGTCTGCATTTAGACGCTCTCCAGAGATTAAGTGAAATACATTAGAATCTAAAGCACAAACCTTGCTGCAGACCCCATGGATTTCCCGCTTTATCATATCAGACGTTGTGTCTTTAATTTACTACACTGTAAGAAATTGAAAAATCATTCTGCTTGTACATTAATTTATAATTTTACAACAAAAGTTGCTGTATTCACTATCAGTATCACTATAATTTGAGTAGTGAAACTCCTGGGATCCAAGTTATTTACTTAAGCGTTACTCTGAAGTTGGCCTGCTGTGTGAAAAGAGTAGACGGTAATTACTGCTTTGTGTCTTGTACAGTATTTTAGACAGTGGTTTATTGAGCCTACTTGGCAAAGGCTGACTACAACTATAAAACCACCTGACTATCAAAGCTAAACTATCTACCCACTGCTTGAAAAGGTTCCAACTGAAATGTTAATGTGTGTGTGTGTACAACCCAGAAGACCAGGTTTGACTCTGTTATATCACTTTATGGGAATAACACTCATTTTTAAGGCAAACAGGGCCACTGCTACTGCCACTGTGATTACCCAGACCAGTATACAAAGAATATTACTGATGGCCAGAGGACACAGGCTTATAATTCTAATTGATAGGTTGAGTTCTGTTGATACTGAATAAAGGACACTGATACTTTCTTAATCTTCCATTGATGTATTTATTAAATCAGATCTGGGAGACCATACACTGCATGCCTACACAAAGGATCTCAAAGATTTGGTCATTGTCTTGCCTTTATATAGGTCTTCAGCATGTATCCAAGGTAGCCTTGTTCCCCAGCTAGTCCACACATCTGGAAGTCATTATATACTATACCTTAGACCACATTCCTTTGTCTCATATGTAATTTCATACAGAAACTTTAAATGCACATACATAAATCAACCTTAATAATGTATCAGATAATTCCATTTAATCACAGTCTTCACACAGTTTCTTTACAATGAATATGGAACTCATTTTCTCTCATTTCCAGCCCTGTTTGTTTTTAATCCTGTATTGTTTACATCCACCTAGTCTTCCTCCATAAAACACAACCACTGTTTGCTGCATGCATATTGTCCACATGCATAAAGCACAAATAATACAGGGACCTGCTCATCAAAACTCACACTGTATTGCATGTAGTACCTTTTATATGAATTCTTGTTTAATTTTAAGGGTATTATTTACAGTAATAGGCAAAAAAAAGTGTAACATATCACAGAGAGGTTTTATTCAGTGTTCATTGTTATAATCTAAATGCTAAAATAGGAGTGCAAAACACATAGTATGTAATTTTTTCCCTCTGTATTTTAAGTTCTTGGCTCTTTTTCCTTTTCCTTGTGTGTGACCAGAGTCAAGGCCACCCCAGAAGGCAGACTGACATTTCTGGAGCACTGTGAAAAAATGAGGCGCCAGGGAAAACATACAGCGCGATAATAAAAGGGTTTTGTAACATACTGTATGTCTGGCCTTGTACAATGGTCACATTACTCATAAAAGTTCTACAGGGCTGTAAGGAGCTTTAAGAAAAGATGTATTTGCAAAAGAAACTGATGTACAAGTCACAGCCTGAGGATAGCACATTGTTGATACTGTACATAGCACTGTACACTTTGTTTGTGCATGATCACACTCAGTAAAAAATAATTACTGCCTCACAGTGTAGCCCTCATTCTCAAATGTATTCTATGCACAAACAAAACCCAACTCGCAAATACTGCAACTTGCACTTAATTGCTCACATTTTTCAATTTCAATAATCACCGCCCGAGAACCAGGCTATCATTACAAGAGACCGCCACTTGTATTCTCAGGGGGCATTTGTGTGTGATGATAGCGAGCGCGGCTCTCAGGTACAAATCAATTTTAGCCTCCATCTTTTCACTTAGAGGCCAAGGTATATTTTTGGAGCACTTACCAAAGTCTGACATGTTTGATTCTTTTTCTTCACCTCTGCCTCAAGTGCTTCACACTCCTTCCTTCTGGTGCTGATCTCAGTCTCCTGGGAAGAGAAAAAAAAAAGCAGAGGACGACTTCGATGGTTTGTCAGGAAAAGAGGCTTCTTGAGAGAATTGAGTGAGACTAGACAAAGAGAAAGGGAGCGGGAGTGTTTCATTATTCAGCAGTATCTATGTGTGTGAGTATACAGCATGTGTGTGCAACAGATACTCAGAGATGATCTATTGGAGTACACATTAGAAAATATTTGTGTATAGAGGGATAATCGTTCAGTCTTTAGGATGCATTGTCCTCTAGGATTAACATAACTGAACTAATACTAATGTATGTCTTGTTGCAGTTGTAATTTCCACCTAACAACTATGGTTGGACAACATAGTAGGTAAAAAACAAAAGTTACATCTCAATTTGTACTTTGGTTGAATGGCAATCTCAATGTTTTCTATAAGTAGGTAAAATTTTCATTCTTAAGTGATACAAGTAGCCACAAAAATTCTTCTAAATAAGGAATGATGTACACAACAGATGAATAGAAAACCATAACTTACAGACCTACAGTAAATACAATTGATGGTTTTCAGCAACATAGTGCAATGGCTACAGGTTATGAATAATGTCAACAAAATGCCAACAGCATCAAAATGATATGACAAGTTTTACTCAGTATTAATGACATCATAACTTGAGTATCTATCTCCTACATATTTATCTTTTCATACATTGTTTCCTCTTCTTGCACTTACTGTTGCTGAGTCCATTTTCAAAGCAGACATATTTACCTATCATGTTAGGAGATACCCAATACTAATGACATTATTCCACCGCTCAGTTGCAAGTGACACGAGTGAGAAAATACCTGAATAATAGGAGGCACCTAGTGGTTTTAATTAAATCTGTTTTTCTGTTGTGAAACATATGGAAGATTTCAGTATGTTTCCACATGTACAGTATGCCTCATGTTTTATCATCAGTACTTCTCTGTCACTGAACTGACCAATAAATTTCATCTTAACTGAAATAACAGTGAAGCAGTTTTTCATTCTTCATAATTAGAGCCACAGTATGACTTCAGTCTGGCAGACTTTCTACAGGTGAGCCGGTTAGTCTGTCAGTATTGTTCACTGAGCTCCTCTTCACACTAGATGCAGACAGCTACACATGGGACCCCCTAACCAACGACCCCGTTCTGTAGATGTCACATCTCTTTGTGTCTCTGTTCTAATTAGAAGGTAAGATGCATCCACCACTGCATCATATAGCTTTTTAAACTGGTAACACACACCTTCTGTATGAATATTAATGTAAACGCATAGCCCACTATTGCACTGTTCTTGCAGCAGTGGATATATGAAATTGTTACATCACCAACCATATCCTCTGTTCATCAGCAGACTGAGCTTCCTATCAGTGCATGAGGAACATCCTTGCTGTAGATAGGAGTAAAAATGCAGATGGATGTTCCAAGATTAGTGTAAAGAATTAAACAGGATTTTAACTGTGTCAGTGTGTTTTAATAGTACACACACACTTTGGTAGGCTTGACATGTCCTCAAGCAAGACTAGCCTATAATAAGTACCAGCAGAGCCACCTGAAGCCCTCAGCTTACAATACATCCTGCATGTGAGAATGCATGAATATGCACTTCACTGCAGCAGCGCCCACAGCTGGGTTTGACTTACTAGAATTCATTCAAATAGAAGGCATTTTACTTTGCTACATCTGCTGCTCTTGACCCTCAAGTGCCAACAATTTTTAATAAAACACTGAGCAATAAGGTCAGAGAACAGAACTAGCAGAAGGAGAAGGGACAAGCTTTGACCCTTTCATGATCTGTAACCTTGTGGTTTTTCACCCGAGGCAAGTGACAGTTGGCATGATTAAATCTTTCACCCTTTATCTATGGTAGCTGGTCCACTAGAGATCCTGCTCAACTTATACATATGCATGTGTCCTTGTATTTCTATCTTTTTGAGGACTACAAAACTAACAAACAAAGGTAAGAGATATAGTGATCACATTACTGGAATTTCTAAAGCATAAAAACTATTAAAATATCACAATTTGGTACCATTTTCTATACAACAAATTGACAGAGAGCACAACATTTTTACATATTTACCACAACAGGATTTAATTTATTTTCTTATGGACTGAAGCTGTGTCTGCTGTCTCAGATTTCTCAGGCCTGATTACTATGAGACGGATTAACTTAGCTTTGAGAATTACAAATGGCTTTTGGCCAACAGGACAACACACTTATTAACAACAGGACCAGCTTGTGTTGGAACACTTACTTCAAACTTTTCCATTTGGTGTTTGTCTTTCAGGTGGTTTGCTAAATTTGTAGTTTTAGCACTTTTCACTAGCACTACTCTGTAACATCACCTGCTTTTCTTTGTTCATTTGTCTCAAATGCACAGCATTTGCAGCTCTCTCCCACTATCCTGTTATCATTGTAACCAAAACAAATCATCATATCTAATGCCCTAATGCAAAACAAAACCTGTACCTGACCAAAACACAACATCATGAACTATTCAATTAGAGTGCATTACAAGAGTGAAGGCAAGAAGAAATTGAAAGATGTGAAGTTATGTAGAAACTACAGTCATTTATCACAATTGGGGAGAAAGATTTAATTGGTGAGAGAGATATCTTTAGGTTGAAATATTAACAGGTTGAATCCCACCTGTTGTCCAAAAGAACACAGAGAGGGTAAGAGAGAATTTAAAGAGACTGATTTTTGTGAAAAGGACATCAGAAAAGTAAAATGCACAATGTACTCCCATGAAGAATCTAAATGATTTTCTGTGAGTGAATCACACAGAGCCTCCGCAGACAGCTTGCCATCTCCCATGTGGGCTGGTATCTAATGTGTATAGTTTGCGGAACCAGACGGCTGCTACATTGCGCAAACATGCACGATGAATATTTCACTTACTCACACACAGATACACACAAATCCCATCCTTGCCGAGACCCATTTGTCTGAAACACATTCGCCAATGTTCAATTAAAAACCCCTCTGATAAAAGATTCAAATGGCTGCCATTGTGAGTAATGAGCTCCAGTATAAGTGAAGAGGCGTTTACTGCACGGCAGATGAAGACAGATGAGAAAGCCCATCCCCTTAGGGTGGATCTAGGATTCTTGCTTCAGTAGCACTAATGCAAATGCATGCACAACAGAGGTGCTTCTAGTGATAATGACTCTGTGTGTGTCTTGCATAGACAGTGGAGACAATTTACATTGTGTCAAATATTTGCTGATATCATCCAATATTGGCTCTGAAGACATCACTTCACTGATGGCAGTAGTGGATATTTATGTGGTATATTACATTGTTTTTTGTTTGTTTGGTTTTTTTTCAGAAATTCATATGAGAGAATGAATTTATTCAAAAATAACAGTAAGAAGGTTTAGCCCAGGTACTTTATTTATCCATATAGAATGAAGATTTCCCTGGCAAAATGACAAAAACAGCATAAACAAACATGAAATAACATCAACATCACCATGGTTATCAGGCAAATTGTCACTTTAAACATCACTGTTGGTATTAGTCTTATACAGATATACAGTATATAATTAGTGGACGGAGGAACTGTGGCATCACCCATTGCTTTTTGCCTGTAGTTTATACTTGCCGCTCAGCATTTTGGCTTTTTGGAGCTGGGAGTGGCCATATTTCAACAAAAGGGGCGGAACTACAGGAGCCTGAGAGGTCAGAGGTGAGCTAATGCTAAGTGCTACAGTAAACTTAATCAAGCATTGCCAAACAAAGTCATTTTACAGTCTTGTTAATGGAACCTATTAACCACACCTATAGTCCAACTGCCTCATTCAGAAGCCAGACCATTAAACCCAGGATTTTGTTTAACCCTAGATCTAATTAATGATGGAAAAACTTAAAGATGGACCACCAGATCACTTAATAGCGATTTAAAATAATTACTAATTAATTGGGAGAAGTTCCCTTGAGAGAAGTTCACTGTAATTCTATGGGGACCAGAGCCTCTTGGAGCCAACATAGCGTCCGTCAGCGATATTACATCTTTAAGATACTTATGTACTGGCTTCATTTTTGAGATGAGGCCTTTGTCTCTTGATATCCAGAATTTTGTAGTTGTTGCATTCCCATTTGCATACATGGTAACAAAGTCCCAAAATTATAAACCAAGGTACATTTGTAATCAAATAAAACAAATTCTGCAATTAAGATCATCACTTTCTAGCTGACTACATTTTAAGTTTATTAATGGATTAGTTAACTTTAACTATATTTGAGTTTTAGGCTTGGAACTTGTCATGAACTTTGTTTTTATCATTATTTTCTGCCTCAATTCTTCATTCTATTCTTGATTCATCATTAAAAATCACAAAATCAACAAAACTACAACACAGATGGTTAGTAGTACAAATGATATTAATTTCTTCTGTGTTTATAATGTGTCAAATACAATCACAAAAATACCATAAAGTATCAGACTTAATCTTGACAACTAATCTTCATTTATATGGTTAAAAAAACAAAAACAAACAAACAAAAAAAACTCTAGTTAAGCATGATTGCAGCTTCCATCAGGTAAGAACCAACTGAACCCCAGCACTGAGCTCTGGACAGTCATATTGTTCAGCACCATGGACAGATCCTGTTTCGTAGTACATACAATAGCACATGAACAACTCCACATATTTTCACTGCTACTCGCTCCCGACTGTGAGTTCAATACACCGCAAACTGTTAATGAAATGAAGTTCAGAAGCTTTTATTTCAGAAGTGACTAATTAACACAGGAGGCTTTCCCCATCCTATCCTCAGCGTTCAGTCTTCTGATCTTTTGTAGCTGGGAAAGCTCTGTGCATAATCTCTGGCGAGCAGGGGTAACCTCATTACTCTCTCTGTACTCTCTCTTTCTCCCCCGTATTCTCTTTCTTTCTTTCATCCCTTGTTGTGTTGAATATGCATGATGCATAATGATGGGTAATAATCCCGCCTATGGCTTTGCAAAAAAAAAAAATAAATAAATAAATCTGCAAACGTTTGTACCAGGGGGCACTTCTATGCAAACAGATTAGATTGAGATATTCAATATTGACAGACAAGCATAAGGGGTAAGACATCCTCTCGGATACAAGGTCCCTGATCTCTTTGCAAAAAAGTTTCAGGTTCATTTTACATCTAATTATGACACGGAATGGAAAAAAAAACAGTATGCTACAGGCTGAGCTACATTAGAACCAAATTGACAACCACCCTTAAAGAAAAGAGCAGTTGAGACTTTAGTGAGTGTAGTTATTCTTAGAAACAACCAATAGATCAACCAAGTCTGTTGCAGATACTGTAGCTTTACAGGCAATTTGTTGCCTCTACAAATGTCAGTGTTGTTCCACAAGATATATATATTGCCCTGAGATACTTTCTGCTTGTTATTATGTTTGTGTTTGTTTCATTTCTCCAGCCACAACATAGCCGGGTGGAAGAGTCATAAAAGAGGAAACAGAAAAGGTTACCGGTGTTGAGTATTAAGGAGCCCCCACACAGTCAGGGTCTTTAAGAAAGGATTCCCCTCTGTTATTCAATACGTAAGCCTCACTTCAGCTCTATACAACGTAGCAACATGCAGTAGTTGGCTATACTGCACATACTGCTAGACAAGGAACACAGTAATCTAGCGCTGCACAGCAAGTACTTGTGATTTCAAATCATCTGAAATGGCAGAGTAAGTTACATAACCCCTGCAGCTTAGGTCTGTGTGCGCAGGCACAGATGCTTGCACTCCACTAATACTGTACTCGTCTGCCGTCTGCAAATGTGTATCAGTGCACGTGTGTGCACGCATGTTTATGCACAGCAACATGAAGTCTGAGTGCTGAATCACAGATTTACAGGAAAAAACAAGTGTAGCTCTCAGAGGTCAGCGAGTATCTCCTCCCACCACCCTCCCACCACCCTCCCACCCCGCACACACACACACACACGCAGGGGACAAAATACATGGCACAGATAGCAGGGCGAAAAAGGTAAAGAGATGAGCGAAAAAAAGAGAGATAGTAAATGACTGTATGATCATGGCAGAGATATGTAAAGGCAGGGAGGCCTAGATATGAATGCAAATGAAATAGATGGGAGAATAGGCAAAATGAAAAATGGGATGGAGGCAGGATTTACCATCTAAGCTCCTCAGCTCTGCAGCATTTTGTCCCGGGTATAAGACCTCAGCGAGGCGTCCTCTATCAGGCATATTAAACATCATGCAGCAGTGGCAAAAGGAGTAGCATAGTCTGGATTCCAGCTTTTCTTTCCCCTTTCTCCCTGTTTCTATCTCCCCACCAGTAACCACAAAAGCCTCTGTATGCTGCAGAATCATAAATGATGCTGCTACTATCACCGGGGTCTGACCTCTCTGAGCCACTGGCTACTACACTACCTGCCTGCCGATGTCTTAGACATATGACACACCACTACTGAAGAGCACCCAGGGACAAAGAGAATAAGAACAGGAGATGACAGAGACAATGTAAACAAGGCATGAAATAAGACAAAGAAGATAGTACAATGCTAATGAATGACAGACAGAAGAACAGAAAGTATAAACATCAAAACAACTCTTACTATTACTGCGCTCTGTAATGAAAGGTTTGAAGAAATGACAGTGATGGAAGCAGAAAAAAAGGGATAAACTAGGAGCTATAGTAAAATGTGATTGTGTTTGGTATGTGAGCTAATTTGAAAGCGCAGTCTCAAGAGAGAAGACTGTAAATCTGATAATCCCACTACATGAACACAAAGATGTCAGAGGAGACTTTTAACTTAATGGAAACTAAACAGCCACAACAAACTCCTACAGAGAAGACAGAGGGTGCAGTGCACTGCCATGTTTTTTCATTAATTTGCCCATGCGTTTGTTTTGACAGTAGTGGATTCAATAATGCACCATTCAACAGAGAACCTACAGCGTGGCCAGAGAATAAACAGGTTTTATTTTTATGTTTTGGCAGCTGAAACCATTACGCTGACTAAAGGTCCATAGAGAACATCTGATGATTACTGCTGCAACCAAGCAAATGCTGGAAACCCACTGCTGTTGCCCACTCAGACTTGGAGGCTTACTCATTCCCAGCTGGAATAACTGACCGAGCTTCTACAGACTGTCACCGAGTTCACATGGCAACCTTCATCCCTCATGCCGGAGCAGTAAACACCTTATGACAAAAGACGGTTCGCGTAAAAACGAATCACCTCTGCAGCTTTTATTGTGATTGTTGCCTAGAGAAAACTCAAAACCTCAAGTATATACTACAAAGCATCGGTGATATGTGTGGGCAGGAAGTTATTTTCTTTATGTGGACTATAAACTTTGGAGATTGACTCCCCCTACACCTAAAAAGATGAAGTGCTGTGTGGTTATTCCTGTGTTAGTCATTTTTTATTAGAATTGTAGTGCATGCGGCTTGAAGAGAAAATAGTGCGGAGATCCATGTTACTGGCACAGTCATACACAGCAGCTGAATGCACTAATATTAGAAATAAAACACGCCAGCAGCCTTAGTGCCCAGTTCCCTTTAAATATTAATTCTACAATTTTATTTCAGCTACTGGGACATTTTGTAATTATAATAAAATTTAACACACATTGAAAGACGAACATAAATAAAAACAACTGAGATTCAATTTAACATATGCAATCAGTCCTCCAGATTTTGGATTTGACTTCCCACTGCTAAAAGCTCCACCAAAACAGTCACTCTCTCTTTCCCCCCACAGTATTGCAGTTAATTACCAGAATCACTCTGTGACAAAACAAAAGGATGCAAATTACATCCCGATTTTTCGAGTAGCCCCTACAAAGCCAGTAATTGTTGGACAGAATAAAAATAAGCACAGCCAGAGCCACATACTGCAGGAAGTAAACACCCCAGAAACTGCAATGATATACAGCACATACAGAACAGTTTAATACTGAGCTGGTGTTGTCACATCAGTTTTATTTGCACAGCCCACATGTCAAAAACTGATATGGGGGTGAATTAATGCCTAGCAAATAAATAAAAGCACCGTTTTACTGAATAAAGCAAAAAATATTATGTTGAATGAAACACTTTCAGTTCTGTGTTTTGTCTTGGCTGGCTAAAGCAAACCCTTTTTCCAAGCAACATACAGTATTTTAGACTTTTAATAACCATATGAGATGAAACAAATCAAGAATTATCATGCATTAAAAGTATAAAAACTATAAGGTAGTTTACTTCTACTTAAAGACCTAATCAGCCACAAACACTGGTGTTTGTGGCTGATTAGGTCTACTGATTCTATCAATACATGTAAATAATTCAGGTAAAATGCAGTTTCTCAGCTTTTCACCATCATCAGATATGACCCATTTGGATGTTCAGAGGTTCCATTGTGAATGTGGAAACATGTTATCTTCTGCAACATTGATTCATCAATAAAACCTATTTAAGTTTGACACATGATAGTGGCTCCAGAAGTTTATTATGTTTATTTCATAAAATATTGTGCTGAAAAGGTCAATTTTTCTTCTGTTTTCTCTGCTCTGACATAATAACCATTAATTTTATTAATTTATTTTTTTTACATCTACATGTTTAATGAATTAAATATAGGGACATAGCTGATTTTTACAGAAAAGTGCAAAATGCAGAGGATTACATTATAATAAACGGCGATAAATCCCTTAGAAATAATTAGATATAGAGGAAACTTCATTTGGAAGTTGCCACAGAAATAGTTTTAAGTCTTTAAGGGTTAAACTTCATCAAGTCTGCCAAAATCTGGGAACATAGGACAAAGTTACTGCTAATCTTACGTCCCACAGTTTAGACGCACATTATTTGTAGGAGGTCTGGAAGAAAAAAAGGATCAGTGTGGAAAGCCATTGTTTTGGCACACTTTAAGAAAGTCTAAAGCCTCCTTCCCACACTAGTGAAGTTCTATTTCTTGGTAGAAAATATTATTTTTCATGAGGATAATGATCAGAGTTTTGTTGAAAGCTGAAGTGGCACAAAACTCTATGGAGGAGGAGGCTGCCTCCTAATGCTCTATGCAGAGGAAAAACCCTGCAGCAGAAAAAATAAATGATAATATTGACTAGACTTTAATGTGGAAAATGAAAAACAAGGCGATGGATTTCTCTTCCTCATTTCAAAGTCATTGTTTGTTTCAATGACTTTTGAATTTCCTGCTCATTTTGCAATTTTTATATATTTTCTGAACTACACATGAGTAAGTTTAGCGATAGAGATGGGCTTTTTATTTACTTTTTGATGATCATCATTAAGGCGTTTGAAGTCGATGAGTTGGTTATGTTTTAACACTTTCTCAGACCTCATTTACATCTATGGTGTAAAACATAAATCTCCTTCCACCCCCATCCTAAACAAAGATGTCATGTATATCATGTTTTGACTGATCAATTACTTGTGCAACACCATATTTAGTGTGTTTTCATTGCTTTTGTTTATTGTTATTATAAAATTATCTTAAACTGTTCAAGTTAATCTAACCTAATCCATTTATTTGGAGCTTTTGTAAAAAAAAAAAAAATTCATAACCAGGAGCTTCAAAAAAGGCATAAAATGAAGTGATGTTTTTATTCACAGCATAGCTTTACCAAACACTGGCTCTTTGACTTCCAGACAGACATAGTGAAACCTATAACCTGTTAAAGTTTGTTATGAAGAAAAAAATAAACCATTGCCCTTTCTATTTTATGATCTTACAGATACTTTTTTAAATTACTATTTTTCTCTATGTTGGGGCATCTTCTCACACATAAATGGTGTTTAGGTTGTGAGAAGTGCTTTGAGTGAAGTAGAAAAATGTCGCAGTGAAGAAGAATGTGATTCATTGTTGATACATAAAGTGTAACTAGGACTCAAAGGGGATTACTGATGTGTATAAATACAAAAAAAGAGGAATGTGAATCTGAAAACAACATTATTCCAACTTTATGCAGCTGTGTATTAAGTAGATCAAACTAAATCTAATTTTAAATCTACTCAGAGGTCACTTTTGTCATATTTTAAGTAACAAAACCTTCTAAGTCTTTATAGTACAATATCACAAATCACAAATTTGCTTCCATGGATTTCACTCTAGTCAATGCTGGTGAAAATGTTTCTGAAATATTCTATCCCATCATAAATAAACAATACAAGTCATGTGTGGTATCACTTGCTTCCAAGAACCCAGATGGCCTGCATGTGTGTGTGTGTGTGTGTTGTGAACGCACGACCCACTGCTGGCTCAGTCTCATTAGGTGGCCAGTAGCCACACAGGTAAATGAGCTGCTGAGATGATGGACTGTTCTCTGAGCAGGTCGGACAGAGTGTTCGACCCTCAGGAGGCGGTGTCAACACCAGAAACAGAGCAGGGGAGCGAACGTGGCAGAACAAATGAACCATGAATCCAGACTCACTAATCCAACGTCTATACACACAGGAAACTCAGGTACTAGTTGGGTGCAGCTCATGTCAAAGCAGTAGGAGGCTACACATCTGAAATAATTACAGCCCAAGTCCCTCTTTATTCTCTTTAGCAGCCTGTTGGCAACAATTAAAGTAAAAGGGAGTAGAACTTGGCACAAGAAGATGGCAGTAAATTATTCATATGAAATCATTATTGTAAAGATAAAGCCCATAGATTTGGGGCATCTGACGTTTATCTTAGTCCATAAATCCTCTGTGAATATGAATCACCGACTCTCATCTGTGCACATGGAAACAACCGCTGTCTTTAATGCTCATTACTAGGTTTATTACTCTTTTTGCATGAATTGAAACATCACCTCAGTGAAACAATACACTATTAGTTTCAAATATATTTGTTTCATACTGTATTTAGCAATGCTCCAAAAAAAAAAAAAAGGCTGACAGAATATCCAGACCCTCTCCAGTATGTGGATACGTGATATGGTATTCATTCCCTACATTTGCATTCTGTGTTTCTAAAAGAACAGCGTGTCCTGCTAAAAGGAGGTAAAAGGAGCAGTTTTTTTCCCCTCGTGCTGTAATGACTTTGCCAGAATCACTCACTCTCTTTCTACAGGGAGTTGTGTTCTCACATCTGCGCCCCTCTTAGTCAGAAGCCAACGGAGAAAGAGATTCTCACAAACCTGCCATGATCAAATTAATTCACATCGAACCAGGCCGCCTGTTTGTCTGCACACTTGGGCCCCAACCAGATAAGCTGATTATAACACAAAATATTACATGCTGTCCTATTTGTTCTGATCCAGTGTTATCCTGATGTCCCTACTAATGCAAAATCACTGACCTATGAAATGTCAAGGTAGGCTAAGATGGATAATTATGAGGTGAAGTGTGTACAATAGAGATGAACAATTAAATGAAATATCACAAAAATCCCAACAAGGGCGAGTGCAATATTCAGATTACAGGCGCTACAGGTAAAATATGTCACAACACATCATCATCACCAGGTTTTCCTCTGTCATTATAAGGGTTAAATGCAGCACCCAGAACATTCTGGGCTCCACCTCTGTCAAAATCAGGTGAAATTATGTCAAGTTGCAGTTGGTTTCCAGTGGACTAATCAATTTGGATGTTGATTTATTATCCACTAGCTTTTCCAAACTTTTGTATAGAAATAAAATAAATAATGATGTGAAACTGTGTATTTTTTTAATTCGAAAACACACATTTGTCTTCTGGGAGAATCACAGAACCCTGAATGAAAGAAACCAGATAATACCTATAATCTCTGAAAACCTCTGCCATCATAATAATCACGTTCTATAGAAATGATCTCATCAGCAATTGTCAGAGTGAAATACAGAAAGAAAGAAATTAATGATATTGTTTCTGATTTCCTAATTTCAGTGGTGGGATGCGAGCCAGTATATTTACTCAACCACTCAACTTACAAACACATTTGTCCTACTTGTACATTATCAGTATAAGTATCTCTGTTTTGTGCTACTTTATACTTGTACTGCATTAGATTTCAGAAGGAAAATATTTTTAAAGATACTGATACAGACAGACTTAATTTATCCCCTGGGAGAAATTTAGTATCTATCAACTGAAGAAAAGAAAGATGATGTAATCATCAGTCATCAAAATAAAATGTGATACAGACATTTGGCAGATCTTCTTTTACTTGTTCTTTACTTCTTCTATTTATTTGATACTAAACTTATACTTATTTAACACTGACTCCACATCACAGCTTACCTGTTAGTAATAAAAACAAGATCCTATTATAATAAGAACCATTCTGTAAAACAAATAGGCCGTGTACTTTTGCTTTTGATACTTTAAAGCACAATTTGCTTAAAAAGTAATAGTTGTGTAGTTTTGCCAAAGTAATATTTTAAAATCAGGGCTTTCACTTACTGGAGTATTTCTAAATTGTGGTAGTTGTACTTTTCCTCCTCTGCCTGAGTCAAACAGACGGCAAGGTTATTTATCTCGCTTTATTTATATGCTTTACATAAATACACAGAATATCTAGAAGGAAATAAAAAGAAATTTCTTTAAAATAAAAGATCAGAATATTAAAAACTAAAATTAGTAGAGAGAACGGGATATACAGTATAAATGATCATAACAATAGAAAAGAATGAAATGTCTTCAAAAAAAATCTATATTATAATTTTTAAAACTAAATATAGTCCTCCAGACTTGCATAGCAATAAGAATTAAGACTTACTGTGTGATAAGAATAGAGTTCAAGGTACAGAGTTCATTCACAGTTACATTTAAGGAGAAATGCTTTCAACCTGGATGAAAAAATGTCCCAGTTGAAAGAAGAAGAGGTTTTTGCTTCACTGATTAGTTCATCACAGAAGCTGAGTGCAGTGTTCTGAAACTGAGAGAATTTATTTATTTAATTTTGCATGATGGATTTTTTTTTTTTATCATTTTGGTCCCAAAGATACTCCAGATTTGTCTTTTTGAAATTGAGCTGAAAAAATGTGGGAACTCCCACATCACACTTGAGGGAACAGGCAAAAATCGAATTATTTTTTCAGTTAAAGCTAAAAAATGATGACTCATATTATAACCTTAATCTGTCAAACAATGCAGTTGAAGAGAAAAAAGGATTGTTCATGATTAGCTGTGGTGTTGTGTAGCTGTCAGAGCTCATAGAACAGGGGGGCTCAAAGTAAAATAATGACACAATAAACTATGAATGATGCCAACTCCAAACTTTTCTCTATATTTTAGTGTGAAAAAGGTAAAATTACATTATAAAAATATTTATATCTCCAAACTGTCCTTTAAGAAATGGAATAACATGTTCTGGGAATGTACATGAGTAAAAGACTGTATGGACTTATGTTTGTAATGTTATGAGTAAAATACTCATGTTTACAATAATCCCAGACCCGGGTCTTTGTCTTCTAAATGATAATACTATTTTGAACTTTACACAAACTCCTCTAAGAATTCTTTTTTGTGGATTCACAGCTGTGAAAAAAACAATTTTAGAGTTTTGGTTTAACGAAGAGATCAACCTTGTAAAACACTGGTTATTAAATGTGCAACACATCGCTAATTTAGAGTACTCAACAGCCAGAGTTAACAGAGCAAAGCCCCAGACTGTAATTACATGAAAATGTTTACATTTACAAACTCTCCTTTCACAAAAATGTGAATAACCTGAACTTTAACCGTGTAATCCTCTAACTGTGTGTTGTATTTGCTGCTGCCTATCTTAGCCAGGACTCCCTTGTAAAAGAGGTTCTTAATCTCAATGGTATATTTCCTGGTTGAATAAAGTTTAAATTAGAAAAAAAAAAAAAAACAACAACCATGAGTGCAATTTTGGGTGGCACAGTGGGTAGCACTCGTGCCTCACAGCAAGAAGGTCCTGGGTTCGATCTCAACACCGGTCGGTGGGGCCTTTCTGTGTGGAGTTTGCATGTTCTCCCCGTGTCTGCGTGGGTTCTCTCCGGGTACT
>JAPQRQ010036766.1:0-10751 GCA_037367365.1 Apogon talboti | reverse complement strand
TAGATAGATAGATAGATAGATAGATAGATAGATAGATAGATAGATAGATAGATAGATAGATAGATAGATAATCTGATGTTGTCAAAACATCATCCAAATTCTATTCTTATAGGAGCTGCTGTGTTACATCTGACAATCCACAGGACAGAACAAAAGAGTTGCATTTGATGGAATCTGAACAGAGGCATGATTAAAACTTTCAGTAACATATTTAACCCCACGTCTGCCTGTGAAACACCTGATCAAACAAAACCTCCCGTCACAGTTTGGATTTTCTGCAGTCTGTAAACACAATCACAAGTAGGTGCTGAATTGTTTCCTGTCAAAATAAGGTAATTATGGGATTTTCTCCCAGTGTTGCCAAAGAAATGTCATGTATTAAAGCTCTGAGAAGGAAGGTCCCAGTTCAAATCATGGATTATGACTGTGATTAAAAACATCAGTAGTGGTGTTAAGGAAAATCAAAAATCCAGCAATGGAAAAAAATGGTAATTCTGGAAATGTCATGTCAGCAGAGGAACACACAGGAGCTAAAAATGAATTAAAGGGCGTAAATATGAAAATGGAGGCCTAAAAAAAGCAGTCTGATCTGAGTTCTGCATCATGACACCTGGAGGAGGACAGGAGGAAATCAGTCCAAAAAACTATTAAGGCTGTTTTCACAGTTCAAAGTGCGAAACAAACAATTAAGTGTGAAAGTGAATTAAGAAAAGTGGCATGTCCATCATGTTTCAAACAGAATGTAAACAAATGTAGAGTTTTCAAACTCAAAATATTTTCAAAGTTGTGAAATACACAATTATTTAGTGAAAAACAAATAAATTGCATAAAAGTTGCACACCAAGTCTGGACACATACATTGTATTTGAAAGAATAGTCAAAATATTTTAAAAAATCAGAATGCACAAGGTTATCCAAAATTATGTATCCTTTAAAAGAGCAAATCTATTAGTTCGAAGCCCAATGTGTCCTAACCAAATACAAACAAATTATGGATATACGTATATACAAAATAAATAAAATAAGAAATATGTGTGGACATGGCTTCATATATGAGCTCTGGTGTCTCAGAGACAGTATCCTTGATAAAACAAGTCTTTGATTAAAAATGTTTAAATAGGCATCAGACTGTGTGAATATATACATAAGACCAATAGTACTACAATACTGCCCCAGAGCTCACCTCACCACTCACCTCCAACTCTGTGAAGCCCATTAAACATTCAAACTTTACATTTGTACATGTTTAGATTTTGGATCAATTTTAGAGTTTATGTATGATTTTACATATAACTTCAAATATTTATAAGTTGCAATGGTTGATAGTTTTTAGTATAACTGGGTAAAAAAATCCATTATTATCTTTCAGCATACTGCAGTTCAACTGGTTTGACAAGAAACAAGAATTCTACTCCCTTATCTAGATTGTTTTTCAGGCTGCAGAAAATCAGACGGCTGTGCTCATAGGTGTTTTCAGACTTTTCTATAACAGTGTGAAACTGCTTCAGGTCATCTATAGTTTAGAGGAGAGGCCTGTAGAGGGAATGTGTGTATTTTTACATTCTCATATTTTCCTTTTGATTTTGACTCCAGTTGCAGTGTACACTATTTATATATTTGTGCAGGAATAGCATGATTAAATAAAGCATGTTTTTTTTTCTGCTAAAGATTCTAACAATGTCTTTACTGTTGATAATTGATGTGTTTTTTTAGTAGATATAGTATGTGGACTCATTCACTGTTTATCTTCAGTTTTTGTCCAGGCTTGTTTATAAGGAAGCTCACAGTTGTTATCGATATATGCAGCGACGCAGAGGGTTAGTATCATCATCATTTCTCTTTAAAACAACAAATCATTTCTGTGTTTTTGACTGAGTCTGTTTTGTGCTGGAAGCCAGTTGTTTTTTTGTCCTTAACTAAACTAACGACTGTCTCTTTTGCTTATCTGTATCATTTCCAGGTTCACAGAAATCTAAGATGTGTCCCAACAGGAAACACATCCATGGAAAAGTCAAAGGTCCTTTAAGAACACTGCCCTGAGGAGCCAGATTCAGTTCATCTGTGGAGAGTTCACAGAAGTAAACAGATGACTGAAGCCTTTTACTTATTCTAAATCACAAAGAAATATGTCTTTGTAGAGGCAAAGCTTTTTTTTTTATCACTAATCTACTCCTTGTTTTAATATTGTTTCACCATTAAAGTACATATGATAAACATACCATTTAATGCTCAGCATTTTTTCACATAATGTGTATTTGCATTCTACTCAATTATCACCCCATTTCTATACTTAATAAAAGTTAGTGTGATTGTTATTGTATATCTTAGGCTTAGTCCAGCCAAGTGTCATAGGTTAACAGTTGCTTTCTCTTACTTCTTCTTTTCCCTTTTCTTTTTGTCCCTTGTGTAGTAATAACTTTACCCCCTTAATGTCAACTGTTGCAAATTTGTATCCATTATGGAATCATCCAAGATAGCACATGTATTCTCCCAATGCCAGTTTGGGCATATTCAGCATTCAGCCAGCACTTATCACCATTATGTTGTTGCTGCATGATACCTACATTTCTCTCTAATGTTATGTCTTTTAGTCAAATTAACAATCTCCACTTAGTTAAGCATCTGCTTGTATGTAAAAACATGGTCATTAGAACAGCAGCCAGTGTTCAGATCCTTTCATTGGTTGCTATACTGTCTACTCTCAGCAGAGGGCAAACTGTTCACTCTTGCATCAGTAAAGGTTTGCATGATTTTAGAAACAGCCCATACACATTAGTAGCAAGTTTAATGGAATTAAATAAAAGACCATTAAAATGTCTGAACACAGAGTTGAGAAGAAGTCCTTACATCTTTAAATTGTAATAAGTCACAAAGTGAGTACTCAAAACAGGGAAACCTTCAGATTAACATTAAACAAGCATTATTTGGAATGTGTGGCCCAGATGGATAAAGAGAAAAGAACCAAGTAGCAAGAAAAGGATTGACACTAATAGACTGAATAAAGCTGTGCAGAAGGCTCAGCACCAGTCTAGATCAGGACAGGTCCATGTGCACTGCTGAGTGTCACTACGTCACAGAAAAACAAACACAGGCCATGTATGGAATTCAGCTGGCAAATTACAGTTATATTAGTGTTAACTAAGCTACACCACATCATAGCTACATCACAACATACAGAATAGTACAAAAGGAACCAGACTGCAGAATTTCTCTATTAAAAAGGTAAGGTAACCTAATAGTCATAAAGATTCACTACAAATTTGTAGATATGAGTGGTCTGTTACATTATTAAACCCATAAAGACCCAAACATCCACTGTTAACCAAAACCATCTACTGATGTAAACTGTTTAATAGCTGTTGATCCACTAATCCTATCAATACATGTAAATAATTGGTATAAAATGCAGTTTGTCATCTTTTCATGGTCATCAGATATGGCCCAGTTGGACGTTCAGAGGCTCTGTAGTGAACGTGGAAACACCGTCATCTTCTACAACATTGATTCACCAGTAAAACCCATGGAGTTTGATCAATGATAGTGGAAGGACACACTGGGTTTTATGTTCAATTAATGATACTTCATATTTTGTTGAAAAAGTAACTTTTTCTCTGCTTTGATAAAATAATCTTTGAATTTACTCTGAGATTTAATGAACATCTACATGATAAATGTATTAAATATTGGAAAATACATGATTTATACTGAAAAATGAAAAATGCTGAGGATAATATTATTTCACTTTAGAAAGGTTAAATTTAGAGAAAAGTTCATTTGGAAGTCGACACAAAAGAAGTTCTGGGTCTTTAAGGGTTAATATGTGTTACAACCTTCAAAGCAGAGACAGTACCAAGCTGAGTTATTTAGAGACAGAATCTCTAAATAAACCCCTCTATATTCGTTTACACAAGCAATTACCAAATATTAACATTAAGATGTAGAACAGCAGCAGCAAAGAGTCACTCCAGCCCCATAAAAACATTGGATAAAGTCAAATATAAAAAAAAAAAAAACAATTGTGACTCATACACTCTTAAAATGTTTCTATTGGAAAACTGTTTAAAAGTAAATCCTGAGACATGTTTTTGTCAAGCTGCAAATTCATTGTATGGCATATAAAGTACAAAACCTTTCCTGTAAGAAATCATTACCTTTAAATGAAAGAACAAGAAAAATGATGAAAACAACATTTCTACTAAAGGGTCATTTTCACAAAATATCCAAAGGCTCATAGTAGCTCCTTATGCATGGACTGAGGAGGAAACCGTAAAAACTAACAGTGTGTCTACTTGTCTTTGGTCTGAGAGGAATTTATAAAGCATTAAATGTAGTAACTCGTAAAAGTGAGAAAACGCTGAGGTAATCCAGAAGACTCCTTAGTCACAGAGACCTGCTCAGAATAATGCACCCTGTTGCATTAGAGTTTAGGACAAATATCTGCTAACACACTGACAGTAACCGGTGAAATTAGATCAACTCAACCAACATGACAACACCACAGATATGCAAAAACAGTTCTCCAATTTTAACCCATGAAGACCCAATGCTACTTTTGTGGCAATTCCCAAATGACTTTTTTCTCTCATCAACCTTTTAAAAGTGATTTATCACCAATTATTCTAATATTATCCTCCGTATTTTGCATTTCTCACTGTAAATCATGTATTTTTCTATATTTAATTTATTATATTTAATTTACATGTTCATGACAAACTGCATTTTACATCACTTATTTACATGTATTGATAGGATTAGTGGATCAGCAGATATGAAATATTTTAGTTCAGTTGATGCTTTTGGTTGCCGGCAGAGGTTTGGGTCATTATGGGTTAACTGTGTAAATGATGTGAAAAATCTCAATATTACCAGGCAAACCACATTTATGGTAATTAATTGAATAAAATAAAAATAAAAATAAAAATGATTGAGAAATACAATAAATAAAGCTGATCTTAATATATTTTGTTCCTTTTACTTATATGTGGGTTATTGATGTATAAGGATTTTCATGAGGCCAATTTTAAAATGTATGAAATACAATGTATAATGTTGTATACACATAAATTCATTTCAAATAAAATTTAATGATTTTAGTATTGTTTTCATTGGAATAAGTTTGTTGTAGCGTTAAAAATATCATGTGGTGTGACCATGATTTATGTAAATCAATTTTCTCAATATGCTTAACAATTTTTACAAGTTCTTGGCAATATAAAGCATTAATTTACCACATAATAGCATTTTTTTTAGTTTTTCATATTTTTGTTATGTTGCTCTGTCATGCCTCATAAATGTACTTAATATAATATTTTTACTTGCAAAATTACATGAAATTGATTTTTTTAAAAATAATGAAAAAATTAATGCTTCCATTCACTCCATTTATTTAATCATAATTTATCAGTGATTATAATTAATTAACGTGATTAATTAATCAGTCACAGACATTCAATACTTTATTATGAATTTAATACAGTTATTACTATTATTGGTCACATCACATGTCATTTCATAAACATGTAATAAGACTATTTGTAAATTTAGATTATTTGTGGAAATATGAAATACAAATATTTAGGTGCTGTACTTCAAAAGCACTTCAGAAATCATGTCAAATAGTGCAGAAAATAAATCTGAAAAGATTTGGAGTAATTTCAAAGGCATTTTCCAAACCTAAATCATGGCTGGACAGTTGCAACACATGATATTTTAACCTATTAATTAATAAATGTGACAAGTATTACAAAAAAACATTGTCTTTTTAATGCATTTAACCCTCAAAGACCCAAAAGCATCTGCTGATCTAAAATATTTAATAATAATTCTACCACTACTCCTACTACTTAAACTACTACTACTACTACTAATAATAATAATAATAGTAGTAATAATAATAATAAATATAATAATAATAATAATTTTTTAACCACTAATCCTATCAATACACAAATAATTTGGATAAAACGTAGTTTCTCAGCTTTTCAACAGCATCAGATGTCTTTTTCAGATGCATCCACAGTCTCAGTAGTAAACATGGAAACTCCATCATTTTCTGCAGCACTGGTCAACAACAAAACCCATGTAGTTCAACAAAGGACAGTGGTTGTAGACGCATGGTTTTATGTAGAATTAATGATGTATTTTCTTCAATTGTCTCTGTTTTGATGTAATAACCTGGGAATTTACTGAGCTTTTATGAACATCGACATGGTCACTACATTAAATATAGGAAAATACCTGATTTTCACTGCAAAAATGTAAAGGATAATGTTATATATTTTGATAAATCACTTGGTAGTGGTTAAATGTAGAGAAAATTTCATTTGGAAGTCACCACCAAAATATTTCTGGGTCTTTGTGAGTTACAGGGTTTTTTAAGCAAATGAAAACATGTTGTTGAACAGTTTTCATATAAATGTAGACACCCATGTACTGAGTAAAGATTTTGTTTTGTGTTCCATTGACTGGCATATGACAGTCACTTAATCATTATGATCGATCATGATACCATACTATCTAGATCAGGGGTGTCACACTCATTTTAGTTCAGGGGCCACATACAATTTAGTCTCAAATGGGATGGACCAGTAAAATAATACCATAAAACCTTATAATGGCAACTCCTAATTGTTCTCTCTGTTTCCATACAAAAAGTTAAATTATATCATAAACATGTTTACATTTAACTATGCTTTCACAAAAAAATGTAAATAACCTGAACAACCATGTACACCCTGAAATTTTTTAAGAACAATATTATGCCTCATCTTTGCATTTACACATGTGCATTACACTTCACAGATTGCAGTGGAGCAATAAATACACGAAGGCACAACACTTAAAACTACACTTATTTTTACATAATTGATTTCACATTCACAGGTTATTTGCATTTTTTTAAAGGTGTCGGAAATGTGTAAATGTAAACATGTTCATAATGTCATTTTACTTTTTGTATGAAAACAGAGAGAAAAATTTGGAGTTGTCATTATTTATGGGGTTTTATGCTATTATTTTACTAGTCCATCCCATTTCAGACCAAACTGGGCTGTGTGTGGCCCCTGAACTAAAATAATTTGACACCATTGATTGTTAATATCTTCAGTGTAAGTTTTGCACTTTGCAAATTCATCCTGTGGGCCAAGCTGGATCCTTTGGTTTTGGCCTGTGAGCCATATGTTTGACACCCCTGATCAAGAGTGCTCTTACGCTTAGCTTTGTTCTTCTCCCTCTTTGTAAAAGCTGCTGTCAGTTACTTTGTGAAGAAGTCAGGGGAGGAAATTCAAGTTAGCCACTTAAGAGGAATTCCAGTGAAGATCAGATCCTTTGTGAATACGGTCCCTGGATATAAGCTCTTCAACATTCTACAACAGGATGTGCGTCTCTTTGAGGCAGTGGTAGACAGATTTCAACAATATTGTGTTATCTTTGCACCTCAACTGTAGCTCTGTTGTATTCATAGCAGTGTGGTGTCAGTCTTCTGCTTGTGTTGCCTTTTTTGTATTGGTCCAGCTTTGGCCTGTAATCACATCTCTGTACAGGATGTGATCTCTGTCATACCTTCAGGGTCCATCCTTCTCAAACATGACACTCTCTAAAAGCTTCATAAAATAGAGTTCACTTTTCTCAGTGATGATATGCAGCTGCATTCCAACGGAACCAGGACCTGGTGGACCGAACAGACATCACACACATACGAGTTATCCACAGCCAAAAACAGGCCATAAATGAACTGTACACGACAAATAAGCTCTGCTTTGAATACAAAATGATGCACATAACATGAGTCTTAAATTGAATCAAATCAAATGTATTTATATAGCACCAACTCATAACAAAAGTTATCTCATGGCACTTTACATATAGAGCTGGTCGAAACCAGGCTCTCGAGCTAATTTACAGAAACCAAACAGAATCCTCCAAGAGCAAACACTTGGTCCAATATATTAACCACTTTTTAAAGGTTTAGGCCTCGTTTCAGAATTAACCACATATACGTTTGATACTGTTTCAAATGTAGCTAAAACCTGGACTCATTTCTAATTTAATATCAGTGTCTCCAACTCCTCAATAAGGACAGTTTCTACTGTCTATCGTAAAAGTCACTAGAAGTTGCTAAATGATGTCATCACTTAATTTGCATAAACGTGAATGTGCATGTAATCATAATGAACAATGAAGGAGAGAGTGTGGGACAGACAAAAACTGAGCATAAATCACCCTAAATATGTTTAGAACTACAAATGAACTATACTCTGTTCATTCTTGTTTTTTAATGTCCCAACTCCAACCCTCCTCCTTTATCCAGGCTTGGGGACAGCCTAAAGTGACACTCTGGAGGAGTTTCTTAGGTTAGTTATGTGTTTGTTTGTTTATTTGTTTAATTTTTAGCTTCATTTACTTAAGTTTAGTTTGGTTTTTAACCTTATGGTCCACTTAGGAGACTACAACAAGTCACGGTATTTTTTACCATACCATTTTTAATTTTCAGTCTACATTATCAACCTAAATAATCTACATGATAAGTGAATTAAATATAACAAAATACCCGATTTACACTGAAAAAAGCAAAGTGAAGAGGATAATATTATAATAAAGGGTGATAAATCACGTAAGAAAAATTTGATTTAGAGATAAAATCATTTGGATGTCGTCACAAAAGTAGTTCTGGTTCTTTAGGGGTTAATAGAATGCTACAAAAGTAAAATTCCTCACCATAAAATGACTGAGCAAGGCCAACTAACTTCTAACTTTGAAATGAATGGGACCACATTTCTACGTTCTATTTCATTTTTTAAAACATGGCATCTATTAAGGCCTTATCCACCTGGGAGAGTGAAGCTGGTTCCGTATACGAAACCAGTTCCGAGTTATGTTTAATGTTTAAGGTTTTCCATTAGCGGGGAACCCCGTTCCGAGTTTCGTATACAGAACGGAGCCATATCCGAAGCTACGGGACCCATAGCCGGCTGCACCTGGGGCTTCATGCCCCGCATATTGCAGGGTGTACCTGGGACTTCGTACCCGCCTGTAACCGGCTCCACCTGGGGCTTCGTGCCCCGCATATAGCCAGGTGCGCCTGGCTGGGGCTTCATGTGGGAACCCCCGCTGATGGGACGCAGTTTAAGACTTTCCATCAGCAGAGGGTTTTCATTCATTCATCCTCTATAGGCTCATGGGGGTGCTGGAGCCTATCCCAGCATAAGAGATGTCCGCGCATAATTTGGTGATGATTGATGGCTGTTTTCAGCACTTAAGCTACGTTAAGCTTTTTTTTTTTTTTTTTTTTTTTTAAATTAAGCACTTTAGAATGTCCCGAAGAAGATGCAGAGACAGAGACATTGGTGGGTGCGGCCATGGACACAGAGGCGGCACCTCTACGAACAGTATGACACTGTGAGTCTAAGACCTGAGTCATTACAACCCTCCTGTTATTTTTCCGTAGGTAACAGAATAAAGTAATAAAGTAGAAGTTTGAGGAACATTGATACATGAAGTAATGTGATGTCAAATCAAATGATTAATGATGACAGCATGTGTTTTATGTGTTTGAGCTCAAGTGCTGTCCATGGTGCTGAATTACAGACCACAGGTTCTGAGCTCCTTAAACATGTTATGTTTAAGGAGCTCAGCCCGGCTGCATGCCGTGGTTCTGCCCGGCTCCATAATTCTGGGGTTTTCGTTTTGATTTTTGGAGAGGTAAAAGTGGATATGATTAGAGATGTCCATGCATAATTTGGTGATCGACCACTGTTTTCAGACAATAAGCTAAGTTAAGCTTTTTCTTTATAATGTGCGCATTATTGTTTAAGTAAAACAAAACCAGTTCCAAGTTGCGTATACGAAACTTGGCTACAGTCGGGCACGAAGCCCCAGGTGCAGCCGGCTATGGGTCCTGTGGCTTCGTGTCCCAGGGAAGCCGCAGCTTCGGATACGGCTCCATTCTGTATACGAAACTCGGAATGGGGTTCCCTAATGATGGAAATCCGTAAACGTAACGTAACTCGAAACTGGTTTCGTTTACGGAACTAACTTCACTCTTCCCATCCACCCTGGCTGTGATGCTGGTGTATGTCAGACTACCGTTGGAGAGCAATACTTGCTTTTTCTTGTAGAATATCTCAAGTTTACTTGAGCTTTGGTTTGAACTATAAGACAAAAACATGGAGTGTGGTGGAACTGAGTTGAAAGATTTGTACCCTGGTGTGCCATAGGAAGCCGTGTTGACCTGAGCCGTTAAAGAAGATGAGGCTGAAGAGAGATTGCTGGGAGAAGCTCCACGACTTGCACTGTTTGGAGAGGAGCTGGATGAAACTGAAATGAGATGACAACCATGTTACTGAACAAAAAAACACACAAAAGACACATATGTCAATTTATACAGGTTCAGGAGATATCACATTCAGCTGAAGAGCTGCTGAACGTCAGAGCATCAGACAGATGTTCCTTTTATAATGTGTTTCATTCCGTATTAAATGCCCTTAAAGCCTCAATAAAGTATTTTAATTTTGAAAACTTTTGCTTTTGGTTTTGCACACTTATTCATGTATATGCCTTTTACTTATAAGATTCATAATGTTTGTCTAATACATATTGTACAAAATCTTAGGTCTAATTGTGTTTTAATAGAGTGTTTTAACATGTATATTGAAGTGTATGTGTATACACTCATATATATATATATATATATATATATACACGAGGGTAACTCAAAAAGTTCTAAGACAAATTTAAAAAAAACTTTATTTTTG
>JAPQRQ010036765.1:0-10751 GCA_037367365.1 Apogon talboti | reverse complement strand
TATCCTTTTTGCTGCATCAAATGAAAACAAAAATCAAAATCTCACAAATGTGATCACACACTTTGAGTGCATCACACTGACAGAAGTTGTATTGACCTAGATGAACATATGTTAAATATAACTTCAACTGTTTTTTTCAAACTGTCCTCTTTCCATGAACTTTTTGAGCCCCCCTCGTATTGTCTTTGTGAAATTAAATGTAAATGTCTAAAAATGCCTGTAATAAGCAAAAATCCACAAAACAGGTAGATTTACTATAGCCAGAATACACAGGGAAGGACTAAATGCAGAAGTCACATCACCTTTCAGACCACATGAATTAAAATAAGCGGAAAGATAGAATAGAATAGGCTTTATTGTCATTACACTAGTTGTGCAATGAAATTACAGGTGGTCTCTACCAGCGACAGTGCACTTACATCTAAATAACAACACAAAAGATATGGGCATGTTTTATAAAATACAAAATAGTGTGCAATTGAAAATATGCACAAATTAGAGATATCCTGTATGAAAGGGCAAAAATTTAAGTCATATAAAATGTACAAATATAAACATGCATGTGCCAGACATGAGGCACATGTTCTGTGATTGGTTATTGCACATGACGGTGGGGTCTGGTGTGAGTTTACAGTCCGTATGGCATTGGGAATGGGATATCTGCTTAATGATGGTCAACAACCATCGAGTACTGCAGCTTTAATACCAAAATATCGTTACATGTAACTAGTTACTGCCCAGTGCTGGTCTTTAGCAGGTCTTATTTGGTGAATGTTACAAAATAAATAACAAATCACCTCTGGTTCCGGGTTACAGCAGCAAATGTTCTTTTTATAGAAACTGGTGGGAAATCAATAGAGCAGACAAAGCATCAAGATTCAGTGAGTCTCCGCTCAGAGATCCAAGCAACATCATTAAAATGGCCTCCTGGCTGCGCTGTCAGAGTAAATGGGCCAGACCTGCGGAATGGAAAGGCGTTGGAATCTGGATGGAAATGTGATCAGACAGTCATATTAGAGTTTGCTCAGGTGTTTAAACTAAGTCAGCAATTACTGGCACACTTAGCATAATGGAGGTCTGGATTCATTTCCGATCCGAGGCCGTACGGAGCGCCTTCAAAGCAGCGTTGTTTAAGCCTATCCATCATCTGGAAAATCACAACAACGTCGGCCCTTCTTATTGTTTTCCAAACCGCATGTGCTGATCTTGAGAAATGTGATCTTTGAAGAAAAACACAGAGCTGATGGTATTGACTGAAAGCCCTTGGATTTGTGAAGTCGAGCCTCTGGTAACAAAGTCGTACTCTGAAAAGATAGTTTGACTAAGTGATTTTAATGAGTGTATTGATCAAAGGGCTTTTTCTGGCAGCATTGCACAATATCTAAGAACAAATTCTGCATGAAAGCACCTAATTTTCAGGGTTACTGGCCAGACTAAATGTGGTGGTAGAGGTATTGGTTGTTGGTCCAGCTCTGAGTGTGAGCATGATGTTGAGGAGATTCAGAGTGACTCAGAAATCACTTCGTTAAAGCAGAATTAAACCGACCTCTCCGGCTTTTTCAGCTCAGCCGTCGTCCTCTGAGATGGGATTATGATGAGCTTGAATAATGTACTTATTATGACAGTTGGTGCAAGTGTTTTAACAATAATCCAGCCTTATTCATTTGTAGTGAATCCAAACTCTCCTTGAATTTCATCCAGATGTTTAATGTGGATGTTGACAGGTGTCTGGATCAACATTGATGTTGGTCTAATGGGAGAAAAGTCATGTTCTAATGTTCTAAAATACATGTTCCGTTCACCTTACATGTGCTTTTCATGTATTTTTTATATATACTTCTTTATTCTAATTTTTTTCTTATGGGTAAGGAACCAAATATGGTAACTTCATTAACCCTGACTTTCTACATAACAATAAAAATTTTAGAAACATTTCAAAAAGTATATATCACATAACAAAAGTGTTGTTATGTCCTCCAATAACACAATGAGGCTGAAATTTAGAATTTCAGAGTATTTCTATGACCTATAAAGGGTTAAAGCCACAATAGTTAAAATTTCTCCTTAAATGTTATGTTTTGTTTATCTGTGTACTTTTATGATTCCAAATGTCCTGTTGTGTTAATCTATATAATATTATGAGCATATTATAATGTGAGTAATGACCTACAGCGACCTTAATAATCATGTGTAACTCAACCGTTAAACCCACAGTGACATCAACTAGTTCAAGATGGCTGCCCCCTGCTGGTGACATAGAGTAAAACAGTGAAATACAATCTAGTTTTCTAATAAATTCAAGTGAATAACAGGTTTAATTGCAGTGCTATATACCTCAGGTTGAAAGAAAATAAACCACAGTAATATTATTCTGCCTGTACATTTGAGTTAAGTGAAGTTTTTTTTTTGTTTGTTTATTGTTCATTTGTAGTCGTTTGCTGCCCTCTGGTGGTGAAATATAAAGTGTTCTTGATTTTTTGCACATTGGGTGTGCAGCAAATGTGACGGGAATGTGAGGCAGTGTTGAAATGTGAAGAGAATAATTTCCATAAATAGCGGAACTGTTCAAAGAGCAACTGTGAGTTAGTGAAAAACTACCAACATGTTAATGACAACTTCCCTTGTCAACATCCACATTAGTAAAACCTCCTCTGTCGTCGCCATGTTTGTTATTATTATTATTATTATTATTATTATTATTATTGACTTTCTTCTTCTTCCTCTCAAAAAACTTTACTCTTCTTCGTGGTATTCAGCCAGTATGTTAAGAGTGGCGCCCTCTGCTGGATTGATTGAGAAACGCTCATTCCAACGCACTGGATGCATGGAAGTATGAAGGCAGTGACGCTGGACAATGTTAGAAACAGACGAACCTATTTACGTAGGCAAAATGAACAGAAATGAGCCTTTAACCTGCTAGATTTACACAACTACACCATAACCATCTACTGCCAACACCCATCCTACAACAGACACTTTGTACTGTAGGATCATTAAAAGTTTCGGTTGGAACCCACGTCACGCTGTCATTGTCAGGGCGTAGTTCACTAATATCACCATTAGGTTTGACGCCGTCCTTCCAGAGATGCTCTTCTTTTTGTGCTCTCTAGACTCATAAACCATGTAACATACTGATTCGTGTTGCTCATTATCTGGATTGTCTGGTGGTATTTGTTCTCTGGCTTCGCTCAGGGACACAAGTGGAGCAGCTCCATGTGTGGCAGCGAACAAGTCTGATTTATTTGTAAGAGAATAAATTGGATATTAAACTGACACATTTCAGCACTGTGGAGAAATCACAGCGAGGCCTCGTGGTTCTGGGCGTGTTCAGACGCTGCCGCTGCTACCTTCATGTTTCTCCACCAGTGTGTGACCACCGCCGTCTCAAAATAAAGTCTTGTTTTCAATAATACCCCTGTGCTTATCATTAGTCTGTGATTCTGACGCCTGTGACTGCTCAACACAGTGACAGTGAGATATCTGTGGCAGTAAAAGCTCCTGGCGTGACCGACAGGGACTCTTTTTTTCATTGTTTCCCTCCAATTCTGTGAATATCTCGCAGTGGAAATTGTTTACAGCCTAATGTATGATAGATTATGTAATGTCTTCCCTGCACGGCGGAGGGAATATTAAGTTGTTTCACTCACCTTGTCATTTTGGTGTTGCAAGACGGATGCCTGCAGATCTGCTGGGTGTCTTTTCATTGTTTGCTCCCAATGGGTTGAAATATGATCAGAATGACTTAGGAGCGACCTTTGTAGACGTTAACCCTTTATCGGGCAAGTGACTATTTTTGGTAATTTCCGCATATATTGCAAGACAGTGACAGCAACAGTTCCAGTGAGGACAGTGAGTCTCCAGTCTCAGGTCCAATGTGGTCTCCAGGGTTTGTAAGGTCCACCTCTGCATGAACAGTGAGTGTACCTGCTTTTTAGGTACCATGAAGTAATGGTACTAATGTAAGGGTGGATTCACACTGGACAGTGCTTTGGTCTGCTTATTTGGTTTGGATCGAATGCGGACTTCATTTTTTCTGCTTGGGTCTGATTGCGTTCTCATCGCCCTTTTTACGAGTGGACCAAACTTTGTAAACAGTAGCACACATGTGACGAACTGCGCTGGCATTGGACAGAAAAGTCAGGGGCGGGGTGAATCCGAGACAGCGGGTGTTGATGAAAACAAATGTGGAGGTCCTACGTGCAGTAGGACCAAATGTCAATGAGACATTCAGTGTCCTCATTGCTCCACATCTGTCCATGGCTCATGGCTCCTGCTGTTAGCTCTGGCTACTTCCAGTTTTATTGATTACCCACAATGCCATGCGGCTATGGTGGCTCGTCAAGCACAAAAAGGCGCATGGTTCCTCGAGGCCGGTTATTTTCACACCAGAAGAGAACCAGCCCAGAGTCTGTTTAGAAATGGACCGAGACCACCTCCTCTAGGTAGTCTCAGTCCGAAAAGACATTTTGCCAATTTCTCCTCAAGGAAAAAAAATCACTGCGTATTTCCTTTTATCTTATTTGGTGGCTATGGATATGGAGATTGTCTTGTGTTGGCAGGTTTTTTGCCAGTATGTGTGCTGTGATCCATTATGTCAAACCAAGAGTGAAGCTGGCAGCTGTGTGTGTGATTTGTTGATGTTGTGAATGGTATGACTCCGGCTGTCTCTTCTGTTTTTCTGGTTTCCCACCTTACAGATGGCCATGAATTATTCATCGTTTCAGGTTGTAATTCTGGCCCCCGACCAGCAGGTGGCCCCGTGAGGAGGGTAACTCCTGTTTCTGTAAGCTGCTCACACACTGGGACAGAACAGGCTTCCTCATTAATGTCACACGCTTCAGAGGAAAGTCCTGAAAACAATTTCGGGTATGCAAGTTCTCTGATCTGAACAATAACACAGCCAGCATTATGAATAATGGATTACATCCCACTACACAAACACACGGCAATTAAGCCTCCTCATTTCTATTAACTTGTTTACACTGATCATTAACCACACTTTCTCTCAAAAAGATCCCATTACGTCTGTGATGGAAACATAAGAAGGCTTTTTCCAGCAGTGGACATCAAAAACATGCAACGGAATGAAACTACAGGAGTTATGTGAGCGCGAGGAGGAAAAACACTGTTGTCCTTGGCTCCTGCGATGATGTCAGTCTGTCAGGGTCACCTCCTCTTGAAGATTCATAGACCATATGGTTTAGGATAGTTGTAGACCTTCCAGAGCTTTATCCTTTACACATCCAGCGTTCGCATGGAACCATAAACATAAGATCGGAGTCAAACAGAGGAGCTATACGTCCATGTTATTAGATTTGAAAGGGAATATCTTCTGGTTTCTATATTTAACATTACTGAGATACAATCTAAACTGCTACAGCAGGTTTCCTCAGACCCCAGACCACGGCGCTGATGAAGATCTGGAGCTGGTCCCTGAGCGCCTTCAGTGGTAGCTCACTGCTCCTAATGTGTGCTAATGCTAATGCTAATGCCTGGTACTGAGTGAACTTCCCTACAGGGTTTAAACCTTTTAACCTTATTTCTATATTTATCAGTTTAACCCTTTCTAGGGCACTCATAGAAATACTCAAAAGTGGTGGAAATATTCTACATACAAGTAAATGTTTTGATTTTCAGATGGCCCGTTCCCAAAGGCTAAAACCGAGACAAAACTCAAACTATCCCTTTCAGGGCCTCATAGGGTTGTAAATAAGTGTCTGGTTGTGTATATACAGTTTTCGGTTGCCTTTAGATTAGTTGTTTCTGCAGCGTTGAAATGAACATGCATATTTATTTCTCTCTTTTCTCCAGATACAACAAGAAAATACAGGAAATGTGTGTACAGCCTTAAAGGACACACAAAAAACAGAACTAAATGGATTGTAAAGGTTAAAGTCAGTATTTAGTGTGACCTTTGACCCCATGACAAGAAGCAGCAAAAACCGTTAAAACGTCTGGCATGTGTTGAATGAAACCTGGGATAAAAAATCAGAAAGTGAATGACAACAATGTCATATTGTCTGAACAAAAGGATTAAAGGCATGTTAAGTGTAAAAGGAAGGTCACATTAATACGACCACTTTGGTTTATAGAAGCTGATTTTAACTCTGAAACTGTGGTTTTTACTGCTGTATAGAAAAAAAAAAAAGATACTCCAGATGTACCTTTTTCACCAAGATGTGACACAGGCTTCCCTCTGACATATCAGGTGTGAATGTCTGGAGTTTACCCAGAAGGGGTTTTAAATGGACACACTTTTGCATGAAAACATGATGTGAAATGTGCAGCGTTGTGAAGCAATTTAGGAGGAAAAGTAAAAAGAGAACTTCTGTTCAGGGGATGTTGTTTCTTTTCCCTCTGGAGTCCAGTTCACTGCTGGAGCATGAGTTTTCCTTAAGGCTCATATGATCACACTGTAAAAATCAAGAGTTATATCCAAACATTCCTGGATGGCTTATTGTGATTATTGGCGCTGTTGCTCCAGCAAAGGTCTATTTCCCAAGGCTGCAAATTAAGAAGATAAAATATACAACAAAAAGACCCTTTTAATGGTCTGCAATTTAGTACATTTCCAAAAGCTATACTGCAAAAAATGTCCTTTATTTCGTAGTAAAAGATTAACACTTTATAGTTCACTCATAGAAATACTCTGAAATTCAACATTTCAACTTTAGTGTGTTATTGGAGGACATAACAAGACTTTATTACCTTTGTGAAAATTTAAAAAAAAAATTTCCATGTAGAAAATCCAGGTTTATGAAGTTACCATATTTGGTTCCTTACCCATAAGTGGCAAAAAAAAAATAAAAAATACAAGACATATATAAAAACAAGTGGTGCCAGGCACAACAAACCCCACCCTCGCACATATTGTAGCTTATTTTGGCATCGATCCAGCTGATGTCGTCATGTCTATGCGTGTGATGATGTCAGCCTATCAACTGCCTCTATAGATGCTCCAAGTTTGAAGTAAATTGAAACCAAATTGATGTTTTTATAGACAATTGAAATTTTGCCCATTATTTTAAAAATTCAGAAAAAAATGTGAACTTTGACCTACTTTTCCCAAAATGTAATCACATCTATTCTGGGTCACTGGCAATCTATGAACTGAATTTGGTATGAATTCAACCAATAGTTTTGCTGCTAAAGTGTTAACAAACAAACAAAGAAACAAACAAACCAAACCAAAAACAATACAAGAAAAACACATTAGAACATAATTTTTAGAACATTAGACCAACATCAGTGCTGATCCAGACACCTGTCCACATCCACATTAACTCTCTGAACATCAGTACTTAACACTAGTACCATTACTTCATGGTACCTAACAAAGCAGGTACACTCACTGTTCATGCAGACCCTGGAGACCACATTGGACCTGGGATTGTTGACTCACTGTCCTCACTATAACTGTTGCTGTCACTGCCTTGTAATGTATGTGGAAATGACCAAAAACAGTCACTTGCCTGATAAAGGGTTAACTTCAGGAAGATGTATGTAGGTGTGTTGAAGGCGAGGGGAGGTTGCCAGAGCAGAGGCCTCTGGAGCTGCAGGACCACACAGGGCTCCAGACTGGGCTTTCATCCTTCAATCCACCAACAGCCGCAGAGACATGGCCCTCTGCCTGGATGCAAACTGAACGATAATCAATCAAACTGCCGACTTATCGCACCGAGACACACTGCAGTCTTTCAGTGTCTCCAGAGAAAGGGATTATTTTGTGTCTTGCGCTCTTACAGTGTTATCTGTGAATCTGTTATGTTGGGAGATTTTGCTTCAGCGATGATTTAGCAGGTGGAAAAAGGGTTTTATCACTGGATGAGTTAACTTGGCATTTCACAAGTCACACGTCAGCTGGAAGTGTCCGGAAAGAACGACTTTTAATCAGAGGAAAATGCTGACAAGCTATGAGGCATTTTTGACTCCCACTTTCTTTGGCCACAGAGAGTGAAAGATGTGTTCACCTTAACATACAGTAGCTCAGAAAGTTGAAACAAAATGTGTTGTTTATTGATCCTCCCTAAAGACACACATTCAATACGTATTTCACATGTTCACTCCAATGGACTGCTAACCCATAAAGACCCAGAGCTACTTTTATCTCTATATCTAACCTTTCTTAAGTGATTTATCACCATTTATTTATAATATTATCCTCTGTATTTTGTATTGTATCAGTATAAATCAGATATTTTCCAATGTTTAATTCACTGATCATGTAGATGTAGATATAAGATCTACTAAAACTGATAAAAACAGATACACAATAATAGGATAAATAGTGTCTTAAAACACAACCAGAAGATTCAGGTTCAGGTTGACTTTATTAATACCCGTAGGTAGATTTGATCTGCAGTAACAGGAGATGGCATACGCCAAACTCCCTTACCGCCGGTCGCCGCGTGCGCAGGCGCCCCACAACAAACACTTGTATTAAAATCCCTGTAAACAGGTGCATCTTCATGTTAACTTCATTTCTTAACACTACAGGCTAGAGATGGTGTTTTTAAGGCACACATGATGCAAAACCACCTTGACAGACTTACCTTTCCAGTAATAAACAGGGTGTTTGCACAGGTCTTAAAAAAGTATGGGAAAAAAGTTTCTCTCTCAGTCTAACTTTAGAGTGTGCTCAAAGGCACATAATCTTGCAAGTTCACAAATGCATGAGGAAAATATATAAAAACTTTGATATAATTTCGCTAACCGGTCGGTACTGGAATGATATCCAATCAAAGCTTGTGTAGCCTGCTTGAGGTCGTCATGCGTCTGAATCCAGGAAGTCAACGTTACACTTGTCCATCATCCATCTCTATATTCATTCTTTTCTACGTCTGGCTGTGCTTTAGTGAAACTTGTTTGTGTGATATCCATGCACTTTTGTGATATTCATATTTTTTGGAAAACGTTTCTGTCAGTAAAACATAATTTTCTGCGAATTATGTATTCATTTATTTATTTATTTATTTATTAAAATGAATTTTCCTACTGCACACAACAGGTATAATTTCAATCAAAAAAGGAGGAACACAAGTATAAAAGTACATAAAGTCAAGGTCTTGGGGGGAAAAAAACAGCATTTTTGAAAAAGTCTGGACTTTTTATTTGGATGAAGAGCAACCACCCTGAATAACATGTCTGATATTTCTCAGAGGGACAGATGGCTTTAACTCAAACTTCTCAACATTAATTCGCTGCACATCATTCGTAAACTTCAGCGATGCAGTAATAAACGAGTTCAGCCAAGACAATGACTTGTAAACAATATAAATTCAGTTCATCTTTAACCTCACTGCACACAATTAATTTTATTGACTACTTATTTACAAAGACGGTGAGGGTTTGGGGTACTTAAAGCCTCAGTAATAACAAATTAGAAATGAGTCTGTGTATGTACTGATTTTTATGTACATGTTGTTCTATTTCAGTCACATTATAAATTCTACAGCACTTCACACATAGTACCATATCTGTCATATAAACAGAAGAAAAAAAATAATTTTGAAAGAACAGAAACACCTTGACAAGAATTCTAAATATAAATGATTATTATCCTTGAGTGGTGGCAGTTCGTTTTCTTCCTGAGTGCCCATGCATTTCCTAATTGCATTAAAATGAGTAAATATAAGCATTTCCTGCCAATTGAAACAGACCATAATAATGAAGACCAAATAAATTACACACCACCAGGACAAAATAATGTTATATCTCTTCAGGCAAAACAGTCTAACATAACACATTCATCACCACCATACGATGAGCCAAGTCAACAGATGTAGGTATTCACAGCCAATCAGAACACAGAATACCCCCCACCCCCACCCCAGAGTAAATATGCAACTCACCCAGATTTATGCTCATGCTTGTGGGACCACTGGTGGGCGATGCGTTATAATGTGCACAAAAAAACATACTGTACTTTGGTATTTGACGATGTAACAAAAACTAGCAGAGTGCTACTATTTCACAAACAGAATAAGACTTTGGCAGCGTGGACTGTACTGTATCATAAATTCAACATCACACCATATCTCCAAAGCCTCGATATGTTGAAAACTAATGAGGCGTTGTCAGTTTATTTCCTGTTTTGTTTTGTAAGTTGCCCCCTTATGTGTCCTTGTCAGTTCACTTCCTGTTTTTGTTACTCTTCTCCCACTCATTAGTCTATGTATGTGTGCCCATTTGTTTTTCTATTTCCAGTATTTTGTACGGTTCCCTTTTGTTAATAATGTCCTTCTTTTTTCCCTGTAAAGCCTTCTACATACTCCGCAAGAACAGAGAGTTTTCTTCTCGCTCTTGTGGCTCCGAGAACAAAATGATGTAAATTTTTCTCGCAGCCGTGGTTTGGGAGTTCTTGCAGCTTGATCTTGACACACCGTCGGGGCAGGACTCGTGCGGTGAGTAAAGACTATTGTGCGATTGGTCAGGTATTCGAAGTGGGCGTGGTTAATGCGGAAAAGAGGAGGACCCTTCACAAGTTCTGCACGTGAAGTATGAAATGTCTCAGCCAGATTGAGACATATGTCCCTCTGCTAAACTGTGACTCAAAAGTAGTTTGGTTCTCACTAAGTTAACTCTTTAAAACCTGATGTGTCATCGCTGACACACCCTGCACACATGCAGTTTGGACGGCTCTAACTCTTTCACTGTTTGTGCAATTGGAAAAATTCCACTGTCATTGATCCAACTCCATGGGTTTTACTGGTGAATCAATGTTGTAGAAGATGACAGTGTTTCCACGGTAA
>JAPQRQ010036763.1:0-10754 GCA_037367365.1 Apogon talboti | reverse complement strand
TACAGTCTAATAACAATTGTTGGGTGATATGGAACTAAAACAAAACAACAAAACCCATGAATATACAACAGAACAGCGGTAGAATAGATGTCCACTGGAGTGACCACTATGAATGAAAGGGTTAAATGTATTTTTTATGGTATGTATTATGCAACATGTCACCTGTATATACAAGTGTCTGACCCAACTGAGACAAAACACATTTTATAGATAGCTGGTGATTTCCTGGAAAATGCTAAAAATAATCCATATCAAATAAACCACAACAGACTAGGCTATTTTAGAAGGAGGGGGCCTCTTTAGAGTCCTGCAGGGCAGCTCTTCTCATCATTTTGGAGCTTAAAGCATAATTTTCTCCTGTTCTCCGCCCACTGCATGACTCTGAAAACAGCTACAAAGTCAGAGAGAGGCTGAGTCTGAACATCCAGATGTAGATGTGAGACAGGAGGCGTTCAGGGAGAGAATCACAAGAAATAGAAACCAAACTCTGAAAAGCTCTGAAAATGAGGCAAAACCCCCCCCAAAAAAGTAGAAAAATTAAATGTTTTTATGTTTTTGTAATGCAATTCTACACAATCATGAGAAACTCAAGACTTTCTTAATATATTGTCATTAAAATGTTAACAAAACTCACATAAGTTCTTATAATGTCATAAAATATATAGTGTTAAAACATACTATAATGATGTATAATTATGGTCAAAGCATCTTATCTTATCTTATCTTATCTTATCTTATCTTATCTTATCTTATCTTATCTTATCTTATCTTATCACCTAGTAGCAGACACACAGCCTTATAAGTTGAACACAATTCCACTCTGTCTTGAAAACATCACATTTGATTTTCCTCCTCTTGGTCACAATTTCATCTTGAGCTTCAGACTATTTGGTCACGTCGATGTAATCCGGTCTCAAAGCCTCAATATAAAATGTTTTATTTATTCCCATAAGGAATATGAACTTTTCTCAAACAACAATAAGGAAAGAAAAGCAGAAACAGCACTATTAAGCTCAAATATATGAAGTCAAAAATACCAAACACAGCAGTAATAATCATACGTCTAGAGAAAACTTTTAGCCTAGCGTCTACAAAAAAAACCTATACATAATTAAATAAAATTGAAATAAAAAACAGGCAAAGTCATCTGCATGGAGACTTTAGCGGTGCAGGTGCTTAATGAGATTTCTGGGCAGCACATTCCAATTATTAAAATCACCTGTGTCCTTTAGATTTATTCAACACACTCAGAGAAACACAGTCACGCCAGCTTACATGTTCGGAAACATGATTTCAACTGACTTTTTGGTATAGTGTGTGTTACTTGGAGAATTGTGACCTATTTTGCATAAAAGGTGACAGTTACGTACATAAGGTTACATAAGCTGTTACATGTAAACACGAACTGAGGAAGGAACCTGCAGGGATCAGGGACCAGACGCCTTTGTTCACTCTGGAAGTGATGATGATCCATAAGCAGCAGCACATTAAGCTAAGATTTATTTTCCCCTCTGTGTGCACGTCTCTGATCACACAGGCGCAGAGAGTGAACAGCTGGCAACGTTTTCATCTAACAGACAGTGAAAATGAGTGGTGCGTGGTGAACGCTAGCGTACATATGGCAGTTTTATAGCTGTCATTACAGTGTGAAGTGTATTGAAAAATGTATCGGAGCTCTGAAAACATCAATGTGATGAGCAATATTTTCTACATAAGGACGGTAAGTAACACTGAACATTTGATCACGCTCGTTCACCAACACCTTCCTGCTGATGTACTGTCCATCTGCGTTTAGGGCAGATACTGATACATTTCAGGACATTTCAGGATTTTGGAGATAAATGGACTCAGTGTGACCTGTCCATTACCGGAAATGAAGATAACTAAATGTAGACAAATGGGCAATGATGACAATTTGAAATCAGAGTTGTGTGGAACCGTATTAAAACGCAGAATCACTGATGGCCACTATCTAGGCACCACCTCCAAAAATACTGACTGGTTGACTCCCATTAAAAAACACAGAGGAAGTGCGTATTCTCTCAAAATGCTCTAGATAAACAATTTTCCAAGAGTCTGGTCTCACATGCTTTATTTGCAGTATTTGTGATCCATGTTTAAAATTATTCCTCCATTAATGATACAGTTAGGGTTAAACTGGGGCGCCGTTGAGGGGGATAAAGATGACAAATTCACGGGGCCCAGCATTGGAGGGGTGGGATTGGGGATTATTAGGATCTATGATTATATCCAGATATTTATAGTCATTATGATATAAAATGTCTTCTGTCTTTGGCTTTTACGGCACATTTACCTGATTTAAATACATTAAAACATAAGCATTAAATCACAAAATCAGAAACCACTACTGCACTGGTGTGCAACACTAGGTACTGTCAACTTACAGCTGTCAGCCAACATCTACAGCACAAAACAGACCCCAGCACAACCTTCCCCTTAACCCATGAGCACATGCTAATCTTACATAGAGTTTTGTTAGTTTTTACATTAGCTTGACATATTTCACCAAAGACCCCTCATGCTTCCCCAGCTCCACCTTCCTGCCCAAATATGGACACTTCTGGCTCCAGACAACCAAGATGTCCCACACTGCATAGCTGGAGGCTTCAAACACAGAAGTCAACCAGTGTTCCTTTTGAAATGTAATAGGTTACAGATGAATAATTATCAGCTAAAAATTTAATGTATTAGACCAGGGTTGTCGAACTCAGGTCCTCGATGGCCGGTGTCCTGCATGTTTTAGATGTTTCCCTCTTCCAGCACACCTGATTCAATTAACGATCAGCTCATCACCAAGCACTGCAGAAGCCTGATAACGATGTAATGACGTCCAGGTGTGCTGGAAGAGGGAAATATCTAAAATGTGCAGGACACCAGCCCTCAAGGACCAGAGTTCGACACCTGTGTATTAGACAATGTTTTAAAATACTTAAAGTAATGTATGGGTGAAGACACTCCAAATCGACTGCCGATCGTCATCAGAAAAGGTAGATCGACTGATCAGTCGGCTCCCGTCTCGCTGACATAGTCAAAAAAATGCAAAGAACAAACCAAATCGACTACCGACTTGGGTGTACGTTCTGTGCTTGCGTGAGACGTAATGTAACAGCAGGCGGCGCTAAACTGTATTTTGGCCCAAAAAAAAACAAAAAACAGAAATGATGGAACATCTGTCTAGACCATGGGTCAGCAACTTTTGCTATCTAAAGAGCCATTTTACGACAGAATTAGATTTAAAGAACTGTCTGGAGCCAAATGATATTCTCATATGTTTTACCTAAGAGTGGTGACCATTTAAGAAGCTGTTTATGAACAGTTTGTACGGAAGATGTTGAGAATAAATTAAAGTTTCTGTGCATTTGCAGAATTACAAATAAATTACAAAACTACACTTAACACAATGGTGACATTTGTCATTATTGTGTTGTGCAGCAAAAATCAGGTGGAATGTGTCGGCTTTCTTTGCTATGGAAAATACAGATGAATACCTTCAGTGTCATAAAATGAAAAGCAGTCTGCTTTCACTACTACTACTGCTGCTACTACTATTTTTTATTAATTTGGAGTGTAGTCTACATTTGTACAAATGCACAACATCAGAATGACTTCATGACTGCAACAATAATAGCAAAACGTGTAAAAAAAAAAAAGTGTTATTCATTTCCATAAATGTTTTTGACAAAGCCACATTGAGCCACCTGAAAAGGGCTCAAGAGCCAAATGTGGCCCCAGAGCCACAGGCTGCCCACCCCTGCTCTAGACCAAAACACAGAGCTCACTGTGGTGAGTCATTGTTGTCAGCAGAGTGTTGAGTAGTCAAGAAGGATTGTTGTTGTACTCATTGAATGGATGGCAAGCAATAAGAAGAAGACTGGCGGTCCTCTCTGTCCCAGAACTTCCAGAAGGAAGGAGCTTTCAGTTGCGGGTGAACTGAGTTCTTTCTCTGAAACATTTACGGTTTAGGGTTGAATTATATTTTCATATTTTGCATGTCCACTCCGTTCCATTTAATTGTCTTGTCTCAACACAACGGTGTCAACCTATACACTGATTCGCTAGTCAAGGGCTATCCCTCCACCAATCAGATTGGTCAGACTGACCGACTTGGTAATGGATTACACATGTTGAATCGGCTGAAAAGAATGGTGACGGCATTAACGACAGCCGATGGCATGGAACACACCAAACAGACTCATGTCACCAACTTCACCAGACTGCCCGACCACGTCCGACCCCCGAAAATTGGGTTCGCCTTAACTTACACATCTAATTAATTTTTAATTATTTTTGTCACGGCTCATTTCTGATTTTGGAAATTTATAATCAAATTTGGTTAATCGTTCTTGGTGTTTGGTCCTCTTTAGTTATGGCTTTAAGCCAGGCCATGACGCTTTCTAATCCTGAGATGCTCCTAAAACATTAACTTAAATCAAACATTTCAGAAGGATTTTAGAAGAAATTCCCAGACCTCAAAGCTGTTCTTGGCCAATAACTGCTATGTGCATTGGTTTATTTAGCCGTTTTACTTATATATGTACTTCTAACCAGAAAAGAATAGAGTCAGATGTAACCCCTTAAAAATCACCAACATTTGGATTATTATTACTTTTTTATTTTATTAAACCTTTATTTAACCAGGTAGAGTCCCATTGAGATCGGGATCTCTTTTACAAGAGCGACCTGGACAAGAGGTCAGCAGCACATGCCATGAAAACACACAGGTTTTAAAAGACAGGTAATAACAATATATTATAACTAACAATAAGTTTAACAGTTTTTAAAGTGAAATTTTTGCTTTTTTTTAAAAGTGAAAATTATTAGTAACTGTAGTCTAATTAAAGATTTCTTCTGAGTAACCATAACTTACTTTTTTTTTTTTTAGATTTAATTCCAATTACCATTTGTTGTAACTGAATCACACTAACTTTGTTACATGTAACGTGTGTAGTTATTCTCCAACACTGTATTTCTCAAATCAAAGGTTGGCATCACAGTGATAAGATGTAGATGCTCAAAATAAAAAAACAAAACAAAACTAACTCTCCTGCGAGACACTTAATTCATCTTGTAATACTTTTGTGACGGTACCGGCATCTACAGCTGACGTTATTTGAAATGTTTCCCATGATCCTCTTGTGCTTTAGTGTGTCTCGCTGCCAAAAAGCAAGGACACTCTACAATGAATAGATACAATAGTTCCATTAGAGGCAGCATCTGATTAGTCTGTAGCCCTCAAGTGGAACTCTGCAAACTGATCAACATCAATTCAACATCATTTTGATATGCTCTGCTTGACAACAGTCTCAAAAACCACAAACTTTAAATCACATATGTCACTGTACAGATCCATTAAGGGTGCAGCTTCGTTGAGGGCGTCATTAGTCAAAGGTCTATAATTACATGCCTGGGCGATTAGGCTGAAAATCGTCTGGTGGCTGTCTATTCCCAAGCCCATCACACTATTAATGACCCGGCGGTGAATGCACTTATTAAACTGTTAGTGAAGTGGAAATTCACTGCTGACAAAAATGCATTCTCTAAGCAAATACTGTATCTGTCTTGGTTTAGGTGTCGGGTCAATGGAAAAGCAATTGCTCGCATGTGCCTTTGAGGATCATAGCATAACAGTGTATCAGCAGGAACCATGCCTTAACACCTGGTACACCACAGATATACTTGGGTGGTCCACAACTGCACCCATTACAGGATTATTCAAATTCTCACTGACAGCACATTTCCTAAATGTTGTTCCACTCTGTCTCTGTCGAATCAAATGTCAATCAAAATGGTGGGAACCCTTGCAAATCACATCAGACTTCACTTTTACCTTTTTAGACTGGACACAAAGGTGACAACATACATACTTTTCTACATTTAAAGAAGGTTCAGTTTTACTTAAATGTATGAGTGCGGCACCCTGAGGGTCTTTTTTTTTTTTTCATTAGACAAAAAAACTCATGTTTACAGTCTGGGTGTCTTACAAAAATGCACTTAGTGTCCTCAAGGCCTGGCAAATGTCTTCAATGCACCTCTTTTTTTTTTTTTTTTTTAGATTTTATTTAGAAAGCCCCAGTAATTTCCTAAAAGAGTTGTCGTTTTTAGCAAGCAACAAAAGGAGTGCTCTTATGGGAGATTATTGTCAGCCACAGATCCGGTGGACAAGTACGCATATTTATGGCAGCGTACTGGTGCATGTGGACCGGAGTCTATAAATTGCAGTTCCAGCATTCGTTGCACTGACGGAAGATGTCAGCCAGTGTAGCAGTCGGCATCATTTACAGCTTTATATATAGTCGGGGAGTACACTGCATCTGACTTTAGATCCAAAACGGTAGACAAAATACCATCCATCAAACCTGCCTCATTTACTTTTAATCTACTAAAGACTTTAAACAGCCACTGATACTCATTTACATTACAGGAACTGCATTTCAGCCACATTGTGATTATTTTAAGTCACACCTTCGGCGCTTAGATTTCATTCTTACTGAAATGATATAAAAACGATGAGTAGGCTAAGATTTGTGGGCTGTGGCTGCATCATTTATAATAGCGTAATGGTTGTGACTACAGATCAGTGTATCACTTCAACATGTATGCCCAGATTAAAAAAAAGTGGGTGTACAATGGAGATAAATCATTTATAACATCTTCATTGGTAAAATCTGTTTTATGCATATATAAATAGAAACTAAACTCCTTTCTTTCATCGTCACTTCTGTTAGTGGCTACTGCTTGCCAAGTCCCATGTCCAGGTGTGAGTATAAACTTTCTATCACTAAAGAGGCCGAGGCATTTTATAAACATATAACTGCAGAAAGAACAGCAAAGAAGGACTGGTTTAAACCAAGGTCCGGGCCTTGTGTTATTTTGTCTTTTGTGCGGCGTGTGAAAAGGCCTGGACACTGCATAAAACAAAAGGACCAAACCACTGTGATGTCACCTGTTGATTCCACTGGTCTACAAGTCAAATCCTTCCAGAATAAAAGTAGTGACATTTGACCAGGTGTGAGTCACTGATAGAGACTAATCCAGTCCTAAACCCTGGTTGGTTGTAGTTTCACAGATACAGTTTGGGGTCAAAATGTGAAATTGGAGAATTAATGAGAGAATGGGTTTAACTCCAAAGGAATATTAGTGTCAGAGCTACCAAATCTACTTCAAAACACTGTCTGCATATTACAATACCTTCACTTTACAGGTTCTATCTAGTGGAAGATATTTAACTCTATTATATAAATGTACATAAACCAACATATCATAGACCTGGAAAACATCAGCAAACCAGCACTTTGGTAATCTGTTTTCCAATTAATCTAATTAAAATACGTCACATTTAGCACATTTAATCTGAAGCAGATCATTTCTAAACCATTGTAGACCAGTGGAATGAACAGCTGTTTTGAAGCCCCTGGTTTATTGTATGGCCATCACCTAGCTAGCTTTTGGAGCACACAGTGACAAGATCGTGGGCCTCAGGAGGTGAGTTACTAATGAATGCTAACTTAGTAAAATGATGAAATATCATGAAATATATGTGCAACAAAATCATCTGATGGTCTTGTTAGTATAGCTTAATACCCACGGCTACAGCTCGATTAATGTTAATTTTTGCCGTTATGTGAATACTAAGTTAGAGATTCTTTTTCCTGGCAGTCTTCCTCAGAGCGTCATCTGACGTGTGCTCACGTGCCTTTTTATCAGGTGACTGTCCTGACAGACCTGTCAAAATCTGTCAGGACGGTCATGCCTCCCGCCATCCGGTGGTCTCTGGAGGATGGAGTCCCAGGTGTGCGAGAGGGTGTATGCCCCCTTGTCCCAGTTCATTGAGTCTTTGAAGGAAAGGAAGCGGGCCAAAGATGACACTCTGAGGAAGACTGTGGAAGTGGTCGAAGCATGTTTGCAAGGTAACCACACACCTTACTATCTTTGCCGTGAAAAAGAATCTCTAACTTAGTACCCACGACTACAGCTGACTTTTACGTCAGCAAAAAATACGTTCAATTCAATAAACACAAGCTGAGCAGGTGAGTTGTCAATCAGAGCCTTCTATTAACCCATTAGACACTTGTTAGAAGGTCCAAATAAAGCCGTGGGACCAGCATGACTCCCAGAAAAGATGTACTGACTTAATATTTATTGGGAGAAATTAAACGGAAGTCCATCAAAACCAGTGGGTTACACTTCAACACACTTGTGCAGTGGCTGTGTTTTCAATCTGCAGTTGTTGTGAGAGAAACAGATGTAAGTTCATTTACATACTGCACAGGTAATATATAATTTGCTGTCTAATTAAGCATATTAGACAGCAAATTGTCTAAGTAATTATCTGTACCATGTTGAAACACACCATCATATTATTTTGCTTTTCCTTTTATGGCATTGAATTGTACTGTGTTCAATCAAATCACTATGTTATTTATTATAGTGTAAATTATATTGAATTGTGCAGCGGAAGTGAAATAAAAAAAAGAAAACGTGCCACCTGTGTTTAAGTCAGCCAATAGTTCAGATTCTTCTACTGCAGTGATAAAAGTTTCCGTTCTTTAATTAGTAGATTCTCATTTCTTAAACATCCATCACTTTGATAGACAGTATAAAGACTGGACTGTGTTTAATGTTAAAAGGTCATGTGGTCTGATGAGTCCAGATTGACCCTGCTCCAGAGGAGAGGTGGATGAAGTGATTACCCATCATGCCTAGTGCCTACAGTCCAAGCCTGTGGGGGCAGTGTATGATCTGGGGTTGCTTCAAATTCACTTGACATCTTCAATAAACTTAGTAAGTAATGGAGATGTACATTCCTGGGTGTGACACATTTGACCAAAAATTCGCAGGTCCATTGGTTTGAATACCGCCCTTAGTCTGACTGTGACTGAGACAGTATGACTATATTACCGGTAACTGTTAAGGTTTTGGTATCCAACACTCCAAAGATGACAAAATAATAAGCACTAAGGTTTGTTTGCAATATTGCAATTTCACTTTAGGTGTTAAACGACTGCTTTTCACCACACAATGGATTAATCAGTACAAAAAATTAAACTTGTTGTTTCTTACCTGAAAGTAAAAGAAGGCCTGACCGAACCAGTAGTGCATGATGGTGGTCTGGGCGGCGTCGTAGTGCAGCTTTTTCCAGATGAACTGAGCCATAAGCGTCTGGATCAACAGGCAGCCGCACAGGACCGGCAGGTTGTGAGCCCGAAACAGCAGGGAAACTAGCAACACCAAGCCGCTGTAAATCTCCCATAATCCCCTGCTCTGCAACTTTGCATCTGCCGTGATGATCTGGGATCGCAGCAGGTCCTTGGTTCCCGTGAAGAGGATTCCCAAAACAAAAACGTAAACAAAGCGCGCCTCCACTGTGCCTCTGAAACAGGAAGATTACATACCGTGTCATTTGTGCATCTGCAGGACGCCAGTATTGATTTTTCTGCACAGAAACCCTATTTGATATTTAAGTAATTGTGGTAACTGACTGTGGGCTGATAATTCTGGCAGTTTTCCTGTACCTGCCCACACACTGCACCGTTAAATAAACAGAGATAGGTCCACGATAAATGGGAATCTAAGCACAGACACAGATAACGGCACGTGGTGTGTGGAGAAGCTCAAAGCTGCAGGTCTTACTGAGAAAATCAAACTGTTATTAATGGACTACAGATAATGAATGACTCGTCTTTTTCTTGTCCATCAGATCTGAAGTTAAACCCACGAACCTTGAATGAGAGAAAACTTTGGAACTAGACATTTGTGATACAAAACAAGCCAATGTCATAGCATCTGTAACAACAGTGGTTTGTGCATATTTGAGTCAGACCCTTTATTAGAACTGACTTTCAAAGTTCACTGCTTTACGTAATTTTATATGCCAGCCCCTTGTTAGCCAGGATTCTGTATATTTCTCATACCCTTCTTTCATTCAGCGTGTGGTGTGTCAGTGTAACATTAATAATTAAAAGTCGGAGACGGGCAGACAGAATGAACTGCCTGAGGAAAACAGGCTGTGGCACACACATCACTGTCTACGCTGCTGATCTTTAGGAAGGCTCCTATCACCTCCATCACCTCCATCACCTCGGAGAAGTAAGGGATAATGTCCAGTGATCCAGTCATTACTTCCACGTGATGCATTTATATAGTCTGTTTATTTCATGGTAATGACCGGCGTGCTGTATATTTCATGCTTATTATGTGGCTGCTCACTAAAGAATATCAATCACTTGACAAGAAATATTGATATTAAAACAGTTTGATCCATTTGAAAGTGACTTTATTGTTTATATAAAATATGATAGATTCTATGGATGGAACCATGGACTGTACGTATGGCTTCATTTTCACACACAGAGGGTAACAGTTCCATGGGGTCCATTTCTGAATGAATCCAACATGTACGTAATTTAACTCTTTCATGCATGAATTATGAGAAGCTTAGTCCAGATTTTTTTCATGAGTGTTTTTATTCCTCTTTAGGCAAGAAAAAACAATGCAATTGAATTTTTTTAATGAACCTAGTTTTCATGGAGTAACAAAAATGTCGACTCAGCTGGACACCATGTGTTGAATTTTTTAAGCAGAGAAACACATATTCAAAACGCAATATCAGAAAGTGATATATGTGAAAACTGAAATAAAAACATTTTTAATGCAGCCAATCTGATGTTTTCCTCACATTTTATTATACTCTAATACTAGTTATTACTCACTTCATGGAGATAATATACAAAAAA
>JAPQRQ010036762.1:0-10755 GCA_037367365.1 Apogon talboti | reverse complement strand
TAATTTGGAAATTATGAGCAATTTAAAAAAGTTGGGGTGTCGAAACACCCCAGGTGACTAACGTAGGGTTAATGGAGCAACCATTTACAGATGGACCACAGCAGTTATTAGAAGGCCCAAATAAAACAAAGGAGAACCAGAATGTTTTTATGAATCTGTAGGAGCCATGGCTTTTTGATGCAGCATCTAGTGGCCATCAGTGGTATTACATTTTAACATACTTCTAGTCTAGCTTAATTTTGGAACTGTGGTCCTTGCCCCTTGGTGTATATTGTAGCCAAAGAATGAGACCAGCCTTCCAAACCCCTAAACAATTACTGTTGCTTTTTGACAGAACAAAATCCTTTAAAAAAAAGACCCCCATTAGATATAAGGGGTACACAGTGGCCCATGACATCAGATGAAATAAAACATAGAGGGAAGACAATTTTACCTGATTACTGTTTCCACAATTCAGTCTGAGGGGGTTCTCTCTCCCTGATCAGAAGTGCAGTTTCTTTCTTTTCCCCTAAATTTCAGGGTGATGGTGTGGAAGCAAAGCCATGAGGTGATAAACTTCTTCTTTTTTGGTGAGTGAGTCTCTTGAATGCCAGGCAGCCGCTCATGACAGTGAACTCATTCAACATTGTTATGTGAGAAAGTACCAATCAGACTTGATTACTTTTTAAGCTTGGAAAACATCTGCACTTCCCTGGTTACTTCCAAGCCAAGTAAGATTATTATTTTCACTGTGTAATGTTTAATCTTATACTCAAATCCCTGTATAAACAAGTCATCAGGTCTATAATACAGTTTCATACATGTGACTGTCTCATGACATGATCCCCTGGGCTGTGAATACTGTTATTCTGTGTTTTTTTTTTTTTTAACCTGTCAAATCAATGAAGAATTTGATAAGTGCATTTATTATGTGCCTCAAGCTTCAATTATGCACCTCAGAGTAACCTGTCACATCAAAACCTCCTGAGATACAGCCATGTGCTCTGTTAGTCTCTCCAACTGAGGGAACCGTGTTTGATCCTTTTATTGCTTAGTCATAAAGTTTCAAGGGTAAGAAGTAAAGATATTAAAAGAAATATACGAACTTTTATTGAAATGTAATCCAGTCTAAGAAATAAATTATGATGCTTATTAATTTCTTTCACATTTTGTCTTAATTTGTCTTTAATTAAAACAAATGAAACAGACTACAACAAAAATGTATTATTGGAGAAATGCATCTTTAATTTGGGTCCTGTACATTTATAAGGAAAACATAATGACAGTCATGGACACTTACATTTGGACAAATACATTTTCCTGAAATGGCTCTCAGCAGAAACTGGTCTCTGTCATATTTCAAATATTGAAAAATCACTCTGTCAACACAAGGCCTGATGTGAATGTGCTGCCCTATAGGTCCAGAACGTCAGTTCAATTTCCAATCAGGAAATTAAGATTATATCACAGTAACAAAAAAGTATGCTGTCGATGTTGAAGCCAAAATGAACCTCATCTGCACAAAATCAGTTTCATTTAATATAGTGAATAATAAAATGTTCATGAAGCATACTTAGTTACAGGTTATACATATATTATGACTTGTAATTAAGCTTTTGAAGACCAGATTGGGTGTTGCTTCATCCCACATTGACAACATTTGTTTTAGTATTTTTTAATAGTAATAAAAGAAGATAATGTGGGTTTTTAATCAATTGGTTGTTTAATAATAAATAAACATAAGTAGAACAGATGGAGGAATGAGTTGGTCTCCTTATCCTTCCTACTACCTTTTGCTACTAACCTTTCCTCCTCTGTGTCCTGGAACATTTCTCTTTCTTCTTTTCCACTTCATAAACTGTGGTTCTCAATCCTTTCCAACTCCTCAAGACTCCTAAATTAAATGCACTTTTCTGGAACCTCAGTCACAGATAGAAAACTAATGGTAACAGTACGAACAAATAATATCAGTGCCATACCATCACTGACAGACTGGTACCCAGAACAATTCAGATGTTAACATTCACAAATATAATTGACTAACTTCTCTGTAATACGTTCAAAGTCTCAATTTTAACTTGTATTCATCTTCTATCTTCGGGTCCTCCCATTGGGCGAAGGCACAGTACACTCTGGATTCATATCTACAAGCGATTTACATCAACCAATTAATGTGCATGCATTTGGATGGTGGAAGGAAGCTGAAGTACCTGGAGAGAAGTCATGCACACGTGGGGAGAACATACAAACCCCACACAGAAAGACCAACACTGACCGGGCTGAATCAAACCCAGGACCTTCATGCTGTGAGGCAACAGTGTCAACTACTGCACCCTGTCATTTTTGTCATTTTTGTCATTTTTGTCTTGTTATTGCTCTTTATGACTGATGTCACTCCTCGACATTTCCTATGGCTTTGGCAACATCAACATTTATTAACTTTTCCAGAGAGCATTCCTCTTCTCTCAGGTAACGACCCAGAATAACCAGCTCTGTGACTGATGCTGGGTCCTCATACTACAGTAAAGTATGTGCAGCAGTAACAACAATATTCAGTGAAAAAAACAGCTTCTATAAACCAGTGGTCGGATTTAGTGTCACCCTCCTTTTACACTTAACATGTCTTTAATCCTTTTATGCAGACAATGTGAAATTTTAGGAATTCACTTTCTGATTTTTTATTCCAGGTTTCATTCAACACACGCCAGATGTTTCTAACGGTTTTTGCTGCTTCTTGTCATGGGGTCAGGGGTCGCACTAAACACTGACTTTAACCTTTACAACCCATTTAGTTAGTTTTTTTGTGTGTCTTTTAAGGCTGTGCACATATTTCCTGTATTTTCTTGTTGTATCTGAAGAAAAGAGACTGAGAAATAAATCAATATGCATGTTCATTTCAAACAACCAATCCAGATAAATAGATAGATAGATACTTTATTGATCCTTTGCAGAAAATTATTCATTACAGCAGCAGTAACAATAAAAGCACACTAACAATCCCAACAAGACAACAGACAGCCAACATTAGAGACACAAGGCAAGGTGTAATAAAAAAAATATATAAAATACACAGTATGTACAGTAAAAATAAAATAAGAATAAAAATAGGATAAAGGCCGCATAAATCTTTTGCACAGTATTGTATATGAACTCAGGGATGAGTTCATGAGATAAAACAAATGGATTTACTCAGGTTTTTTTTTTTGTCCTAATATGGTCATTTGTGGCTCCAAAACACTAGTTTTCTGTCCACTCTTATGCAGTCTATATTCACAGGGACAGTTCCAACAAAGCAATCGGAATCCCGTCCAATGACCCATCCAACGCCCCCACCAATAGACCAATGGGAACCCTAGTTCATCCACTTTGCCTGCACTGTCTATATTTACTGCATCTTTTGTTATTTTAATCCCATCTTGATTAATGCTCCATTATTTACAGTTTCCATTCCACTGACCTGTGCACCTGCTCTCCTCATCATGGGGGTCACATGACCTGAGGAGACTGAAGCAGCATCAGCCTGCAGCAGGTCTGGTCTGTTGTTTTGTGCTGTGGGTGTTAATGGTGTCCTGTATCCCCAGTTTGTCATAACCCTGCGGTAAATTATACCATCTGGATGACTGATTGAAATAACCAGTGTGCATGGGCAAAACCACATTACCAGTCCCCCTTGGTAATTCTAATATCCAGAGAGGGCTGCATTTATGTGTAACGATTAGAAGTCAAGCAACTCTGTGGTCTGGAGGGGAAGTGAAAGTTAAAGCCTCTGTAAAGATGGTTTGAAATAATAAGAAATACATATGACAGTGTATGATACATTAAGTCTCATGAAAATATCCATGAAAATACGAGTGAACATAATTGTTAGTAACTATTACAAAGGCAGCTCAATCTACTTCAGAACATTTCATCAGCTGTGCAAATACTTGATTTCTTGTTAACTGGTAGTGTTAACTACAGCAAATATCCCCCATTTACAAAGATAGAGCAGTGTATGCTTCAGCAATTACATGAAAATATATACCTCTTTTCTCTTAAGTGGTCTGGTCAGAGGGGTTGCGAACATTTAGTGGGTAGAAGAAAGTATAATAAACAGGTCTAAATAAATTCATAAGATCTTGAAAGAGTTAATTGCTGAGACAGAGACTGGTCTCAAAGTCAGTTTGAGAAAGTTTGTCAGTTTGTCATTTTAATGTTAGAATGTTCAGAATATGTGAAAACTGGATCCAGTTGTAACACAGGTGACTTTGGGAAGTGAATGGGACAAAGTGTGACACGGTAACAGGAAATTACTGCGCACGAAGCCTCATTAATGTTACGCGGAAGAAGGACCCACAAGCAGACTCGGATAATGATAACAGAAATACTCTTTAATGAGGAGAGATCACTTCTTCAAACAAGGAGGCATGGGAAGACACGCGAACAAAAGGAATAAATAATCAGTAAACGGAGATCAAGATACCTGGCGGACTGGGATCTAGCCAAAGGTATGTAAAGAAGTTCAGCACGAGACATGGAGAAGGTACCGACATGAGAGCAGGGGAGAGTGACGCCTAAATAGGGAGCAGAGATGAGGGACAGGTGAGTGAAAAATGAGGACCAGGTGTGTGGAGTGGAGTGTGAAAGGTGAGTGGGCGTGACAATTAACAGGTCTAACATGTTAGCAAATGCTTAAAGTTAGGTACATTAAATATACTGTATTTCTGCAAATATTGGCCCAGATCTTCATTTCTCTCAGTTGCAGGAGGTATGATCCCTTTACTTTAGGGAGGCTTGTATCCGAGCCTTTATAGCTCTATGTTTCAGTGGATAGAAAGCATTCATTCTTGTGAAACAAGGTGATAACAATAGATGAGTCATCTAGAAGAGCAGAGTTAAAAACAGTTCAAATATATGTACTGAATTAAACTTGAGTGAGTGAACATTGTGCTGAAACTGACTGTCGTTACATGACAGGCACCAGAGTTTTTTCATAATATTTTTACCTTGCCTGTAACAGAATTGGCTTTGGTTTTGTGTATTACTAGAGGAAATATTAGAGGTTTTGATTTGAGAAAATATATTAGCCTAATAATATGCCAATAAGCAGTTAGGTTAGCAATTTAGATCACTGTCTTGTTTTGTGAGAGCAAATAGATAGCTAGTTAACTAGCAGCTAATGATACTTTTTTTTAATCAGGAAAACAGTTATGATTATTAGAATTAATTATGTAGTAAACCTCCAGATTAGCCATGTTCAGTGGCAAACAAATATCATAAGATTCCAATAACTTAGGAGTTAAAGGGTAAAATGACTTCAAAGCTTGGTAATAGAAAACAAGGTCAATCTAACCCTTCACAGTGTTAGATTTAGAACAAGAGAAGAAAACAAGCCAAAATGATACCATTCTTTTGTTTCTCTGTGACTGGTTGCGTGGCTGGCTGATTGTCACCCTCTTCTTTAATCTGTTTAGGGTCTAATTGTGAGTAATGACGCTATTGGCTGATATGGCTTGTAGCTCCGCCAGCCCCTCTGTGCCCACTCTGCATATCCAACCCATCTGTGAACCACACATATATGCACAGCCACAGCAGAGCCCTCAACCATACCCACACACACACCAAACATCCGCCATGCACACACAAACACGAACACAGAAATGCAATGACGCTGCACATGTACACAACCCACTGCAGCGATCTCTCTTCAATTCGCACTCACCCACTTCACAGCAGCCGTCAGCTTTAGCACACTGGCTAACCAGCAAAGAGGATTCATAACACACCAAATTAGCTTTAGATTTGCGATGAAAGATCAGTTCATTAAAAATGCATTAAATATGAGCGGGTTCAGTTGATGCTAAATGGAAGAAGGGGGGGGGAGATTAATCTGGACTGTCTTCTCTTCTCTACCCCCTTTTACATTCTCTTTCCCCTGCTTTTTACTGCCTCTGCGGCCCCTGCAGTATCTCGCCTCAAATTCCTGCAACATAATATCTGCTTTTGTGCCAGAATCTGTGTAGCGTGTAGCCATAACAGTGATAGGAGTTGTCCTTTCAGCTTGTGCAGCCACCAAAAGCAGCTATTTGGATGTGGCTGTTGATCAGATGTGTTCTGTTTGTGTGCGACCCGGTCACGCAGTAGACTTTTGTAGAGTTTTGAATTTGGCGAATCACACGAGCATCAGACATTTTGACTTTCTCCAGTCTGAGATCAGAGGAAATACATTTGTTTCAGTCAGGCGAGGGATGGAGTCTGTTTGTCTATCAAATATTATACAGCCAAAAAGAGACCACCAGACTCCAGTCCAGAGAATTGTACAATTTCATTTTGTGTGCAGAAGGGCCAGGCAATGGTCACGCTTTTGACTGTGTTGTTTTAGAGTGCAGAAGTCATTGCTGTTGGTCTGACTCGGTGTGGTCTTTGTCAGATTTTCTTTTCCCTGGTCTGTCAAACACAAAAAATGCTATTATAGGAGGCTGGCTGAATTGCTACTGAAAGCACGTTAATATTAAATATTACACATCTTGAACTAACACACTACAATAATAAATAAATACATACAGTACATAAATAAATAAGTAAACAAATCAATAAATAAAAATAATAGTAAAATATAAGATAAGATCAGATATCAATCAATCAATCAGTCTTTATTTATATAGCACTTTTTATACAATAAAATGCAGCTCAAAGTGCTTAACATATATAAAATTAAAAACAAAATCGGTACCCCCCCAACACACACACACACACACATGCACCCACACTCCCCGCCACCCACTGCTGATAAGATAAGATAAGATAAGATAAGATAAGATAAGATAAGATAAGATAAGGTAAGATAAGCATTTGCTATAGAGAGTCAGTACAGAGCAGAATAAGGTGCACTCACAACAAACAATAAATAAAAAAGAGACATAAAAATGTAGGATAGTTTATATTCCCATTGACATGTAAACAGATGCAATCACATGTTCATCTCTTAAAAATATGTCACCTATACCAAAAATAATATCATGACAAGGTCTACAATAGTTTTGTGTCATATATTCTTGATTTTAAAAATATTTACAATCAGTTAGTATAAAATTATTAATAACTGGCGCCTGGTGGTCTCTTTTGGTCTGGGTGATTTTTGGTCTGAAGCTGAATTTCTTTTTCACTTTTAAATGGCTAGAGAAAGTTTCTGACAGAATTTTGGCTGTGAGGAATAACTATGGAGGAACAGCACCTATCCACTATCCTCATTATAATGGGTTCATGTAGTTTTCTTAGTTACTAGCAGTTATGACTAAAGTTATGGTTTGTGAGATTGAAATAACATTTAACCTTTAGCACCAAAATGTAATCAGTTCATCCTTGCACACAAGTGAAATTTCCTCAGGTTGTTACTGATATATTGTGTATATATATGATACATTGTGTTCACAAGAATGGGCATAAAGGAGGTACACTTAACTAGACCTTTGACCTTTGGATACTCAAAAGCAATGCACTTAAACCTTTGTGAAGTGAAGTTTGTGCCAAATTTTGCAACATTCTGTCAGCTCGTCAGTGAGATACTGTGTTTTAAACTTACTGGGGACCGAGGGATAGTAGATCAGATAGTAGTAAGTGAATAGTAGATGGTAGTAAAATATTAGTCCAACATGGGGACCAGATAAATGCTCATGGTTTCATGATTCTACAAAACTATTGTGTAGCTGAAGGCTGAACAGTGCTCTCTGACTCTTGAATAATGGGCTTTTAAATGTGTTACTATTACCCAGCTGCGACAAAGTGGTTCATGTGTGTCTCCTTCACAACCTGTTATGTACAATATTGAAGCAGATCAGCTGTAACCAGAGATACACTCCTTCCAAGTGTTTACAAGTCTGAGTGTATTTTTGGATGTTTTTGAATACTTTTGAATTTGTATTTCTCATTAAAAAACTGTTCACCTTGCCTTGTTTAGTATAATTTTTTTCAGTATAATCTCAGCTGTCTAACTACAGTTATTTTTTTTTTCATTTGACATGCTCTATTAACCAAAACTCACACAAAATGAAATCTGAGTGGGAAAAATGTACTTCTTTGCTGTTTTTTTTTTTTTTTTTTTTTTAACAAAAACATGTTGAATGAAATATTTTGATAACTTAGAATGAACATAAAACCCAGAACTTCAAAAAAATTATTACAAATTTAACGAATAATAAAGTCATACACAACTATTTACATGAAAATGCAATCAAAACCATAACGCGTTTTTAGGAACAACTTTATATAACTATTTACAAAATCATCTGGTGTCACAATATGATAGACAAAAACGTTCAATTAACGATTTTTACACCATAGAAAACCATATACAACTATTTCTTAAAATAATCAAGTGTCACAAGATGCCACACACTGACTGATGTAGTGCTTTTCCACCAAATGTGATGACATGTTTTTGGGTTTTTTTTCATACAGTCACTTCCGTCTGTCTAGTCTTTTCCTGCATTGAATGCACACCAAACATGATGACAATATTGTAGAAAATTATATTTATATTGATTATCATAAGTCTGGTTTTACTGAATGCCCTCTCAGCACATTTGGCTTCACTTGCACATCTGCACTTCGTCCTGTTCTGTCATCTTAAATGGGTTATGTTATTTGAACAGGGTTAAGACTGGTCTCCACAACACATGAATTCTGATTTAAACTCAATCACAGGAAATACACAGGCTATGCATACGATGTATGAATTAAAATTTCAAACCTCAATTGGCGTTTTCTTGTTGATCGATGAACACTTTTGGCAGCAGCAGAGATATTTTCTGCTCCGAGGTCAGACAAGTGTATCCTCATGGTCGTATTACACATCTCCAGATTATAAACTTGAGGAACAGTATAAATAGGGGTGTGACCTTTAAGTGACAAATCTTATTAGCTGTCACATTTATCAGCAAAAGATCATTTCAATACTGTTTCAGGAAACACTCCTGAACATTAGTGTAAGATGAAGTCTGTGTTCATATCTGTGCTGTTCATCACATAATGCTGGGTGTCTACAATGTCTTAACATGAATATCAATAATTAACTTTCCTCAAAAATTATGATGAATCCTTAAATACATTGTTGAAAGGTTTTGAAATAATACACTAAAAATAAACAAACACAACAACAAAGATTGCTATTTGTTCATTAGAAACCTTGTAAAGAACTTTTGAAATTAGTGTTTTGCATTTTAGAGAGATCAGAATGAGCAGAACCAGCAGCAGGGGACTTATGAACTTCAGTAACTTATAGAGACAGTCAAGTCATGGAGAAATGAAAATGTAAATGTTAGCTGCATGGATAAGACCAGGTACAGGCAACAACTATGATGCCCGTTACACTTTTTGCTAATTTGTGAATTTAATCACATTTTATTAATTTGACCTTGAAAAAAAAATTGTAAAACTTGGCTTACTTCAACCTGTGGAATGAGTTTGCAGAAACAAATAAGGTTCTTCTGAGGTGTTACTGGTGCTAAAATGCATCTGCTTTTAAAAACAAAATGAATAAGGTTTAACAAGGTCTAAAAATATTCTGTCGGTTCTAACTGGGTTCTATTGAGGTTTAAATGTTCTCCTTATCTCTAAACAGGTTGAAAACAAATATTAATGTTTAATTGTCTTTATTATCCCTCTAGTGCAAGGTCCAGACTGAAGCACAGAGGAGAGCGGGCCTTGTCTGTAATTGCTCCTATATTGTAGAACAGCCTACCTCTCCAAGACCTCACCTACAGTTGATACTTTTAAAATTCACTTAAAAACCCATTTTTATTCTTTGGCCTGGTACAGGTTCATACTGTCTTCCAATGATTAATGTGAAAAAGATCATTCTTATAACATACAGGAGCAGTTGTTTGTTTACTTACTTTACTAGTTTCAGCTACTTCCTGTAGCCTTCGTCAGAAGCATCACATGATGTTACAATGTGTCTTATAGACTAAGAAGAATTTGCTAGACAGCGGGGGAGGCTTACGCCCCCTGCTGTCTGACGCCTTCTCCAGGACCACATCCCAGGTGTGTGATAATGTGTATGCCCCTTTGTCCCTGTTCATTGTCCTTGGTCCACGTTTTCTTCGGGTATCGGGCAAAAGTTCATTTATTTCAGTAATTCAACTTAAAAGGTGAAACTAATTTATGATACAGACTCATTACATGCAAAGCAAGATATTTCAAGCCTTTATTTGTTATAATTTTGATGATTATGGCCTTTAAGTTGAATTACTGAAATAACTGAACTTTTGCATGATATTCTAATTTTTCTAGTTTCACCTGTATCTCGATGGCCTCCTTTATCCAGCAATGGAACTTGTTGCTCTCAGCATAAATGACCCTGGCGTTGTTCCAGTCCATAACATGGTTCTCCCTCTTGCAGTGATCGGATACGGCTGATTTTAGGTTTTGTTGTTGTGCTTGTTATTATTGCTCTTGTTTGTCTGTGTGCTGTTTCTTTTTTTACTTTCTGTTTGGTGTTCCTTTTTCGTGTGCCAAATGGTCTCCCTGTCTCTCCCACATAAGTTCTACTGCATGATAAGCACAGGATTTCATATATGACGTTACATTTCTGATCCTGGTGTATCTTATCTTTGGGTTTGACCAGTAGTTGTCAGAGTTTGTGTGTGGTTTGACCGGTGTATTAATATTGTGCTTTTTCATGGCCCTCTGAATGCATTCTGTAACCCCCCGAATGTATGGAAGTGTGACTATGGCAGGTGGGTTTGTGTCCTGTGACGTGTTTTTCCTTTTTGTTGTTTTTTGTATGTGTTGCGCCTG
>JAPQRQ010036761.1:0-10762 GCA_037367365.1 Apogon talboti | reverse complement strand
TACATTATAGCTCTGTTAGCTTAGCTCTGTTTTTAGACTGAAAACAGCCACAGTAAAACCACTAATCACCTCTGTTTCCTGTTTGGTTTGTGTTGTCAGTAGATGAACTAAAGATCTGTTTGGAATCCAACAAACAAGGTCACAACTGTCACAGTTTAGTCTGAACCGAGGATCAACAAACAGCAACTTAGCAAAAACGAGAACATCCCATAATAACTTTATACCTTCATAAACCCCAGAATCTGAAATGTCACCCGTATAGAAGAAACGCTGACATTTCATCATCAAACTCCATTCTTTACATTTACAGCTGAGTCCAGTGGAGAAAACAACAGCTTCTATTTTTATCGCTTCTTTTCTTTGACTCTAAAAGTTGCTTCTTAATGGTTCTCATCTCATCTGGTCACTTTCTGGTGCTGCGGTGTTAGTTTTTGTCACCATCTTAGACCGGCAGAGTGACTCACTACTCCCTCTAGTGGTCACATAAATTCCCCGGCCAATTAAAATAAATAAATTCACTTCATATTTGTACGATCCAGAACTTCAGAGCTCTTTATTCTTAACCTTCTAATAATAATTTTAGATCATCTTTTAATATTTGGAAGTATGTTAATGTGCTTTGAGACTGAGCTTTATACTTTATGCAGTGAGTGATAACAGTCTGTGGATACATAGCATTGATTCTTCTGGTATCAGACTGCCCCCTGCTGGTGTGAGATCGGATATCAGCACGACACAGAAACCCTATTAAACCCTATTATCATACATGGAATGAACTAAAGGTTTCAGCTGACCTTTTGACCCTTTTGTCCAGTCCTTCCTTCTGGTCCAGGTCTTCCTTTAGGCCCCTATGAGCAGGAAAGGGTCATGAACTCAGAACTGACTATATATAAGTACACAACATGTATTATACAAGAAGTGTATGTGTGCTTGTTGGTTTTAAGAGGCGACACTGACCACTGGACCCCGTGGACCAACAGGACCTGGAAGTCCTGGTTCACCACTTATACCCTGGACAAAGGAACACAGTGGAAATATACAATACAGCTTTATAATATTATTAATATAGATAATTTTTGTAAGTGATGACATTTCCCATAAAAGCATCTTTCTTCTCCTATTTGCCTTCCTGGGACAGAAGTCACATTAAAACAAATTAGGAAAACCCTCCTGCTTTGAGTCTCACCTCTGGTCCTGGTTCTCCTTTAGGTCCTTGATCTGCTGGAAATGCATCGGATCCCTACAAACACAAACGAGACCATCTCAACCATCCACTCACTCACAAAAATAAGAATATGTTCAGTTTGAATATTGGCCTCTCACCGCCTCTCCTGGCTCCCCTGTCTTTCCAGTCTCTCCTCTCAGGCCCTGGGATCCTGGAAACCCCTTCGGACCTGGATTACCTGGTCTTCCAGTGATCCCTGCTGATCCCTGAAACACAAACACATCAACAACTGAACTTCTTTGTGTTTTTTGTTTTTTTGTGAAGTCATGTTAACATTTCAGCTGATTAGAGCAAACTGCTGCCCCATGACTTCAGCAACTGATATAAAAATGATTACATTATGGAAATATGAGAAGTTTTACTCGTAAGATCCTTCATTTTTTTATTGAAATCCAGTGTGATATTTCATATAAGTGTAACTCATGTCAGTCAGGACAGTTATCAGGTATGGGACAGCAGCAAAATTACCTTTAAATATCTCAAATATGAGGATGTCGTCTTCAATAATAAATAAATAAATAAACACAATTTAGGAGGATCATTAAAACATAATAAGACATAAGTTAATGACTTCACATCATTAACACTGCACTGGTTTGTCATGTGACGTCCTTCATCTGCTTACCCCTGATCCAGGTTTCCCCCTGTCTCCTTTCACCCCTCGGCGTCCTGCCCCCCCCTGCATCAGACAGAGCACAAACAGGCCAATGCTACTGTGTTTCAGCTCCACATTACAGCTACAGTGACTAATGAGCAGCAGGACTCTATACCTGACGACCTGGAGCTCCTGGATCACCGGTCGATCCAGCTGGTCCTTTGTCTCCCTGCACAGACAACAAGTCCACATCATCAGTAAGTCAAATGACAACTGCTGTGGACAGGAACGGTATAGGAACATATTTTAGACAGCTAGCCTCAGATTTGTATTGAAAATATTTTAACTTACATGTATCTATGATGGGTCCTAAAGTAGATGTATACTACTGATACTCTATTAATCAAGCCACACAAGGACCTGAAAATGTATACTCTATCTATCTATGGTGCTATGTGCTACTGCTAATTGCTCATGCTAATGTTAACGCTAATGCTAGGTACTGTGTATGTGTATTAGGATGGGTAAAATATAGAGACTGAATTTCCCTACATAGATAATCAAACCCGAAATGCACCACTGAACAACACAGGCCTGTGGCCATCAGACTGTTTAATTTCGCCTTATAACAACATAATTATAATTACACACAACAATATTTATACACTTATAATGTATATTTCTTTTACTTATGATATTGATAATATTTGTCCATTACATATTGTACAAATTGGTGCTCTAATTGTGTTTTTAGAGTGTTTTAACATGTATATTTGGTGAGTGAGTGTGTGTGTGAGCTAAATTTTTGCTGCATTGATAACTTCTGTCCTGCTACTTTTTATTATATTTGCACCACAGTAACAGTAACACAAAACAATTTCCCCTGCAAATAATAAACTATTCTGATTCTGATTTCAAATTTCTGTTGAATTATTTTTCTCCGATTCCACCACAGAGGAGTCCTACCTTCTGTCCTGGTGCCCCATCAGGCCCTTGGGTTCCAGAAAGTCCAGGAAAACCCTAAAAGCATTTAGCATTAGCATCTGAACAACTTCCTTTTGCAACTGAGACACATTTCCACATATCAGAAGTAGCATTTGAATATTAGGAGCTGTTTCTTACCTGGAGTCCTAATAATCCAAATGGTCCGCCCTTCCCCATCAGACCTCGTTGACCCTGACAATAAAAACAGGGATGAATGACTGAGTAGATACACATATGATACAAATACAGAATAGAAAATGTACTAAATGTCATTTACCGTTGCACCTGCATCACCCTTTTCTCCTTTAGACCCTCTTGACCCCTGTTTTCCCGGTGCCCCTGCAGGACCCTCTGATCCCCGTGAGCCACGATTACCCACATTCCCCTGTGAAAAACAATGCACTTTTTACAATTAAAGCTCTATTTCTGACTCACAGAAACATGTGGATGAATGAACAGAAAAACACCATAAGCCTTGATGTGTTTATGTGCACAAACAATGACCTTTGCTCCTTTAGCTCCTGAACCCCCAGAACCACCGGGTGGACCCATGTCTCCCTGCAGGAAGAAAAAAAAACCCAGAGTGAAGCAAAGAAGCAGCAGGACACTTTCACCCAGAATAAGCAGCTGCTGGTGAAATGGTTTCATAAAACGTCGGTACATCTGACCTCTTTGCCCCTCTGCCCAGGCTCACCCTGCAGCCCCTGGGAGCCCTGAGATCCTGGTCCTCCTTTGGCTCCTTTGGGCCCTTGTTGTCCCCTGAGGCCTGCAGCCCCCTGTGTAATTATGGTGTAATGTCAGGTTTACACAGTCTGCACTTGTTTCAGTGCAAGTGCAAGATTCAGACGTTTTTCACCATAACTGCTGATCAGAATTAAAGTGGTTTGAGTAGAAACCAGGTTTCTGCAGCTCCTCTGGAGTCCATGATGCAGACTTTATCTAATCATACATGTTTTCAGAGACGCAGTGGGTTCAAAATGATTTTAACTATTAAAATTTAAGACATGCTAACATGTTCTGAGACCGTTAAGAAATGTATGACCTGTTTTACAAAAGTGGACAAAAACCTGATCCTGGTTTAGATGGTTGTAGATGTTTTTCAGCAGATTTACGTTTTTCTGACATCTATTTCAGTCATTATTCAACAGACTGCCTAGTAACACATAGCATGGCTTGTAGTTTTGCTACAAAACTAGTTTTTCTTTTATGTTTTTGTAAATGTCATTAATGCCACAGACCTGGTCTCCTTTGGATCCAGGAATCCCGTCTTCACCAGATGGACCCGGAGAACCCTGACACCACACATTCATACTGATCAATTACATGATGACTCTTTATAACATTTCCTTTGTGTATTATATTCTTTAAACGCTAATTTGACTGAAAATAAAGAGGATATGGAAACACATAAATAAAATATAACAGGAGTCTGATTTTTAATCTAGAGGGCATTAAGTTAGAGAAAGTATATTTAAAAATAAAAATACATGTAAAGTAGTGGAAGAAAGTTTTTGGACACCTTTAAAATGTTGCACAAGCTCAAACATTATCAAGACATATTTTCAGAAAATCATTTTTATGTTTCAAAAGGTGCATTTAATATTAGTCTAAATGTTAGCTAGCGTGTTGACCTGTGGGGATCCACGGTTCAGATGTGGTAGTTTTTATGCTGTTGTGTATTCGTGCATGCTGTAACGCATTTGTCCAGCAGTCACCGCCAAAGCGTTCTGGCCATAGCAATGTGATTGTAATGCCATTGTATTCCAAAATTACTAATATCTCCAAAAATATTGGTCCTACCAACTTGTTGTTTTCACTAGTCTGTTCCTTGACCAAAAATACATAAGTATGCCAAACCGCAGCAGTCAGCTCTTTCTGGATTTTATGTGAATCCTCAGACACACAAATACACACACACATACACACACACACACACACACACACACACACTCACACACACATACACAGAGGCCACTTGGCTTTTCTAATACAGATTAATGAACTGACCTGTTCTCCGTGCAGTCCTGGAGAACCAACATCACCAGCAGGACCCACAGCTCCCTAAAACCAAACACAGAGCTTCATTCTACTGGAATAATTACTCATATGTTACATGTTAAACAAATGGCATATTCAGTGTTTTTAACCCTTAAAGACCCAGAACTATTTTTTGCAGTCACTTCCAACTGGATTTTTCTCTATATTTAACTGTTGCCATGTGATTTATCACCACATATAATATTGTCCTTTACATTTTTGCAGTGAAAATCAGGTATTTTCCTATATTTATTTTACTGACCGTGTAGATCATGGGTGTCCAACGTATGGCCTGTGGGCCAAAAGCGGCCCACAAAGAGGGCTCCAAAGTTATTAAACATTTGAGATCAGTAGATGCTTTTGGGTCTTTGAGGGTTCAGTTAAACCAGTTCCACAAACGCCTCATAGAGACACCAGTTACCCTCTGTCCTTTGTCTCCAGTCTGTCCCGTCAGTCCACCGGTCCCTGGTGTTCCCTGATTAGAACAAACAGGATTTCCTGAACATGTTACCAGTTTAGTGACAGTATAAGTAAACTGTACACGGCCTTAATGGAGGCAGCGGTGCAGTTCACATCAACATAGAATGGAGAGGAAGGTGGAAAGTACCCACTCACTGGAAACCCTCTGGGTCCGGCTGATCCCTGTGGTCCACGAGGCCCCGGGCCCCCAGGAGGACCAGGTCTACCCACACCACCCTGAGGCCCTGGCTGACCCCGGGGGCCCTTCAGAGACACAAATCAACACGGTTATGGATTTAAGGTCATTTAAACATGACAGAAAATATCTCTATTAGATCAATATCCTCCTGAGACCTGGGAAAGTGACAGTTTTGGCTTTTTTTTACATGAAATAATTGACTTGATTGGAAAAAGCATGATACAACAGTTTTGTGAATTTGTGAATTATGTGCAACAGGACGTGCAATGATCATCTGTTCTTGCAATAACAAAGTAATATTTGTTCGATATTTATCACTATTTTTATATACACTTATGTTCATAGATAAACATACTGCTAATATTGTGTCTATTATGTCTTTTTTTTTTGTCTTATTTTAAGTTTTTGTAATTTTATATTCACTCTATTCTTATTTTCTGACAAATTATTAAAGTGATCAAAAACAGTCATCTTTTCTGTTGACCCTACAGGACTTACTGAAGGACCTCGAACACCTTTGGACCCCAACTCTCCTTGACGGCCCTGAAAATAAGACAAAAAGTCACATTGTTTTTTATTATTCATATTATTCATCATTCTTATCCACATAATTGTCATTGTTATGTCTCTACCTGTGGTCCTGGGGGTCCTCTCTCACCTGGAGGCCCCTTCAAACCCTGAAAACACAATGTTCCAATCAATATTAGAGTACAATTCAAGTCAAACACTGTATCAACATATAAACATATGAACACGTACACGAGGTCCGGTCTTTCCTTGGATTCCTGGTGAACCTCTGACACCAGCGTCTCCCTGATCAACAGAAAACATCACACTCATATTTCAACATCATTAAACCAAATAAAAACCTGATAATACATGTGTCTGCATGCTGACGGGCTCATAGTCCCACTGAAACAATCAATAACATTTGATTAGGAATCACGTCTTACTCTTTGTCCCATGTGACCTGGTCTCCCAATCAGACCCACAGCACCCGGGTAACCCTGCAGATAAAACCAGATCTAACCTCAGAAAACACAGTATTAACCCATAAAGACCCGAACATCCACCGCCAACTAAAACCATCTACTGATCTAAACTGTTTAATACCTGTTGATCCACTAATCCTATCAATACATGTCAATAATTGGTGTAAAATACAGTTTATTATCTTTTCATGGTCATCAGATATGACCCATTTGGACGTTCAGAGGCTCCATAGTTACCATGGAAAAACTGTCATCTCCTACAACATTGATTCACCAGTAAAACCCATGGAGTTGGATCAGTGACAGTGGATGGACATTCAGTTAATGATATATTTACTGAAAAAGTCCCTTTTTCTTCAGTTTTCTCTGTTTTGTTATGATAACCTTTGAATTAACTGAGTTTTCATGAACACCTAAATAAAATATAGGTAAAAATGTGATTTACAGTGAAAAAAGCAAAATACAGACCATAATATTTTAATACGTGGTGGTAAATCACTCAAGGAACATTAAATAGAGAGAAAAATTCATTTAGGAACTGACACAAAAGTAGCCTTTATGGGTTAATACTGCAGTGAAAATACACAACTACAAATAAAAGTTACGTATTATCAGTTAAATACACGTATGAAAAGTCAAACTGGTCATTGTGCAGTAAAATGGTGTTGTATAATCTTTTGGATCCATATTACAGCTACATTCATGTGTATATTTACACGTGTGACTTAATAAACTGTTGATAGTTAAATCCACATCAATTTATCACATTCAATGGTGGATTGACCTACCGCCCAACAAAACCAAGAGGAATTATTAAAGTTTATTTACTCATCCATTTTAAGGACGATCTCATTAAGACTTTTTAAGGATCTGTGGACACCCTGGTTTTTACTGCACCTTTGTCTTTGTTGTGAGTGTGAGTTTGCTGCCACCTGCTGGTCACAGTTCAACTCTGCAGCTTCTAGATTTAGACTAAAATTATGTGTGTGAATCGCAAATACAGACTTATATGAACAAATTGTACACTGAATGGCTCATATGTTTTAATGTTGTGTCTTTTTTGATATGTTTATTGTCTTGTATTTCATAAAACACTGAGATCATGTGAAGGAAACACAAAACTGTAAAAGGCTTTTATGCTGAATTTTTTTATCAACCTGAATTTGAAAAACCTTTGATCTGAGAAAAATTGACTGTTAATGTTCTTTAAATTGCAGTACCATTTGATAAATGTCACTTACATACATGCCCACTGGCCCCTGGGGACCCGTCAGCCCTGGTTTCCCTGTGAAGCCCTAAAAAAGACAAGGAGAGCCGCATTTAATGACTTATCCATATGTTTTAGTATAAAAAAAAAGAAAATAGCACTGAATTCTATGTAATCCTTAAATGATCAAAATACAGTATTTGAATAGAAAGATACCCCAAGAAAGGAATTACATGTCTGTGGTCATAAATAATCACATTCTGTCACTTTAAGGTTAATTTACCCCCTAATATAATAGTGTAAACTCTACTTGAAATATAATAGAATAGAATAGGATTTGTTGTCATTACACAAAATTGCACCAGTGTTATTATATTATACTGTACTATATTCTATTCTATATTGTTATTGGTGTTAGGTCTTCTCACCCTCTGTCCTGCTGGTCCAGGGACCCCGTCCTGACCTGGACTTCCTGATGGACCCTGTTGAGGTCACATGTCTCCTTTCAGTTTGTCATAAACATAAAATAAGTTCAGTGGTTTTGGGGAAGTGCTTTCTAAGAGCTGATGACCTACCGGAGCCCCTGGAGGACCTGCCTTCCCCGGGTCACCAGCAGAACCAGGAAACCCCTTCATGTGACACAGAGAAGAGACAGTTTTAACCTTAACTCAGTCAGAAAAACAGACAAAGAATAAAGTATATCAAAGTATATTATGGACTTGTTTTTAAGTTACAATCTGGTAAATATTAGTACTTTATACATAGATGTTGTCATATTTGCTTTCAAAAGCAGATTGACACATATATAAATCAACTGTGAGATATTTTTAGAGATTACATGGACACAGATCTGTTTATGTTAGTCTTTGTTAATGTTAGGGGTGATTGTTGCAGCTGTGATCAATGTTTCATTGTGTTTGGATTTGTTTCTTTCACTGTTAATCGACAACAACGTGTGATAAAACTCACTCTGTCTCCTTTGGGGCCAAGAGGTCCAGTAGAACCAGGACTGCCCTGTGATGTAAACATAAACACCTTTAATGTATTAGGACAGGGGTGTCAAACAAACATATGATCAACGCTGTTTACACATTGGACTAATTCTGTACAAAAAATTTACAAAGAAAATCTATATCTGTGGGATTTTTAAGATTTCTGAGTGTCAGATTTAAGGATTAATTATCAGATTTAAGGACAATTTAGGACAATCACATTAAGACTTTTTAAGGATCTGTGGACATCATGGTTTTTACTGTATCTTTGTCTTTGCTGTGAGTGTGAGTTTGCTGACACCTGCTGGTCACAGATCAACTCTGCAGCTTCTACAAACAAAACCAGGAGCTGCAAACAGGTCTGAACACCTGCATCTAGAGTAAAATTATGTGTGTATGAATCAAAAATACAGAACTACAAATTGTACACTGAATGGCTCATATGTTTTAATGTGCCTTTTTTATGTTTATTGTCTAATATTTCATAAAACACTGAGATCATGTGAAGGAAAGATAAAATATAAAGTAGATGCAACCAGCTGTGTAAAATGCTTTTACACTGCTTTTTTTATTTCAACTGTATATCTGTGTATCTCCTGCAGCCACAAGCTCAACCAACAACCCTAGATTTAATCCAGTTTGTGGCTAAAATCCGGCCAACATGAAAAACTGACTGGAAATAAAGACATTTCCTTTTCACTGTGTGCTAAAAAACAAAAAACAAAAAAACCATTAGGAATGAAAAGTTATAAAATGGGAACCTGTGTACCAGGCTTTCCTTCTGGTCCCTCAATCCCAACTCGGCCTCTAAAGCCCTGCAACAGTACACACAAACACACACACAGAAACACACACATGTTTCAGCACCAGTACCAACACCAGCTCCTACCACTGACGCTTCAAGGCTGTTCTGTTCATGTCCTGTTCTTACCGGTGTGCCATGGAGACCAAACAGACCAGTGAGTCCAGTACGACCCTGTCAGCGCACGAAAACACAAAGGTTATAGAAACTCTACACAGAACTAGTCTCTGGAGCATTTTCTTTAGTTCTGCTGATATTTACCCGTGATCCTTTGGGTCCAATCCTCCCACTTTGACCCTGGATGCCCCTGTTACCCTGTAATACAAAAATAAAAACAAATAACTCCCTTTATGCTATAAAATCACATATCAAAATGTTTCATGTTACTTATATATCACTATAATCCTATATTACCTGTATATAAATTCAGTGTTGTGCATTTTTCTACCATCTATATTATAAAGTTGTTTTTTTTGTATATTTTAGTATTTCTTGTAGATTTATATATTGTCAATATTTTTGGTACAATTTGTGATATTTTTATACAATCTTTTTTGCATTTTAAGTAATTTTCATAGTTGCTGTAACAGTGACGAAAAAGGCCTATTCTATTCCATTCTATTCTATAATTGTGTTTATTTAATTTACAGCTTCACTAGAGCACAATTCACAGTATTTTATCAATTAAGAAAAAAAAAACTAAAAAGTACACTGTTGCCATTAAATTTGGAATAATTTTGGTTTTCAGTCAAATTCCTGTTTATACACATCAATAATCACCTTTGACCAGGTTCAATGATTACAGTTACACGTTATCTGTCAAGAATAAACCACATTGTCACCATAATTTCATGAGAAGAGGTAAAATTATTTTATTCCAACTTTATCGGCAACAGTGTATAAATTAACTGTGCATAAATGCAGGTTTTAACAGCTGAAATGAGTAAATGTGAAAGTATTAATTCTTACTCAAAATCAATATGCATCTGTGAGGCTAGAAACACTATGTTCTGTCACCTACAAGTATGAATATTTCAATTTCAGCTGTTACTGTAGCACCTTTTGCTGTTTTAATAAAATATCTATAAATAATACGGTATTTCCTACAGCTACAGTCATGATGAAAAGTAAAGACAAATTAAGAAGGTTTATCTCTACATGTTTTTGGTGGTATAAATAAGAGAAGTTATAAGAATTTTAGAAGAATCAAAGACTTAAGTTGGAGAATAAATTAGATTTGTGTAAAGAGTCCATTTGTGTCCCTGTCCAA
>JAPQRQ010036760.1:0-10764 GCA_037367365.1 Apogon talboti | reverse complement strand
TTTGGGTCTTTAAGGGTTAAAGGTGGACGTTTGGGTCTTTAAGGGTTAAAGGTGGACGTTTGGGTCTTTACGGGTTAAAGGAGAAAATCTTGGGGAAACTGGACGGTGACTCTACAAAGGCGTGAGTTACATTTTACTGTAAAGTGGAGGCAACTTTCCTCTGGTTTCATTTTTTATTCAGTCCGTCTCTGTTCAATCACTCTTTCCATTTTACCTCCATCCCTGGTCGTTTTCCTCCGCTCCCATTTTTCACGCCACCGTTTCCTCTCCTCCTCATCCCTCTCTAATCCCTCCATCACTTCCCCTCCACCTCCTCGTCCTCCTCGCCTCATCCATCTCCTCCCTACGTTTCCTCCATCACTCCTTTTTTGTCTCTCTCCATCTGACGCTCCCTCCTTCACCTCACCTGCTCCTCTGCCTCCTACGACCATCCTTCGCTTTGTCTTAATCCTTCTTCTTCCGACTGAAAATCAATCAGGACAAGTACAGCGTAGTATTTATCTGAGGCATTAAGATGAGGATCAGTAAAACCTATTACCCTCCATGTTTTTTAGTGTAACATGATAAAGAGCTGCAAACACAGTCAAGTAGAACGAGAGCTCTGATTGGTTCTTTGACTTTGTATTTAACCTCTGACAAACACAGGGACTTTGTGGTGCATTCAAGTGCATCCTACAAATCCAAATCTATACCGAAACAGACTTAATGGATCATGTAGGGTTGTTTCTTTGCTTAAATGCAGAGGCTGACATCGGACATTACCTTGTAGTTGTTTTACTACAGTGTTTAAGCAAAAATAGAAGCTAAAATCAAAAGAAGATCTGATTAAGACACTAATTTTAGATGCACGATCCCTTCAGGAGTTAGAAAAATAACTTTAATCATCCTGATTTTCATCATCAGGTAACATTTATTTTACATTATCCAATGCAACATATTGTATAAAGGACTTTTAGCAAAAGTAGCTAATTTTCAGACTTTATCCCTTCATCGCTAAAACAACAAACATAACACTCACATTTATGACAATATGAGAAAAAGGCACTAAAAGTAGCATAAAGACTGAAGGCTGAATTATGATATACAATGTAATGTATAATATGGGAGTAATGATATGTCTAATATATGTGTAATGCTGCTATGAAATGGACAGAGTTTATATTTTAATATTTTTGCCTTGTGTGCAGGCTTGGTCAGAATTTATTTTGAAATGTGTAAGATTTTTTTAGTTATTTTGTGGATCATGGGACTTTATGGTCAGTAGAAGAAGATGGGTAAGGGGGCGGGAGTATATAAGATGAACTTCATCCCGCCCCTTTTGGAATATGTTTTTTTTTATATGTTATTCTTTCCTGTTTTTGGTTTTAAATGTTGATATTTGAAATAAGAAATAAACAAACAAAATCATACAACAATTGTTCCTAATTTTCAGGACCACGTCACCAATCCCATAAAAGATCATGAAACAGCAGAGAAAACATGGAGGTTGGAACACAAAACGACCACAGTAGGATTTAGAGATGAGAACGATGTGGATTCAAATGGACTGGACTCAGACCCAGGTCCATGTAATGGGATTAAAACCCTTCATTTTCTACGGTTGAGTGTTTTCCATTGTCCCATAAACATATCGTCTCCAGAGTCCTGACTGAGATGACCTTAATACTGCTGCTTTCCTTCTGGTTCTGACTCTAAATGTTATTCAAACTGCTGTTTCCTCCGGTTCCAGTCCCATGATGCATTGCAGTCATATTCCCGCCTCCAGAGGCGCCCCTGGGGGTTTATGTCCATAAATCATGGAGTTTTGGAGGACATGTCAATATTCTGTTTAGGATCATTAATGGTAATGGATGAACCGGTTTAGATCTACGGGTCCAGTTCAGCCTTGTTCTGAACCCGGGTCTGATGGACCAACCGGGTCTGATGGACAACCCAGGTCTGATGGACGACCCAGGTCTGATGGACCAACCGGGTCTGATGGACCAACCGGGTCTGATGGACGACCCAGGTCTGATGGACGACCCGGGTCTGATGGACAACCCGGGTCTGATGGATAACCCAGGTCTGATGGACGACCCGGGTCGGAGGCAGATGCAGACGTTTCATTGAGTTCTATGGGAAATGATAAGTATCACTTATTGATTCTATATTGGTTCTCAATGGATTATGGAATAAACTATAGTATAAAGGCTATGTTTCATTAACTCTTTAACCCATGAAGACCCAGTGTTACTTTAGTGTCAGTTCCCAAATGAATTTTTCTCTCTATTTAAACTTTAAGTGATTGATCACCATTTATTCTAATATCAGCCTCGGTCTGAACCCGGTGAGAATGAGAATCAACAGGGAATCGATAATGATAATGGAAGTAGGATCGTTAAATTCTCATCTATTCCCACCCCTACTCTTCGATGCCTTGCTCATGGGTACCTTCCCTGCCTGGACTCGGTCGTACATCTGACTTGTCTCTGTTGTAACTAAAACTTTTCGTAACAAAGTTAAAAAGTGCTGATTGTAACGACAACGACTGGCAAATTTCATTTCATCTGTCGGTTTCCCTCGTCGTCATCAGATGCGAGTGGCCGCCGTCTCTCCACTGAGGCCGACCCCCCCCACCCCGCTACGACTCCCCCCAGTAATGAATATGGATTATAGAAACAATATGAGCTGAACCAGGCCGCGCCCGCCGCCTCTGATCGAGCCTCGCTCCTGAATTAGTGATGAGGACGCCATAAATTATGTAGAGTGATCGGTAACCAGGCAACGGGCGGGTTTACCTCGCCGGGTATTGACCAGAGGGGCGGGTCGCAGCAGGGGCGGTCTGAGGGCTGGGCCAATAAGAGCAGACCTCAGAACAGTTTCACTTTTTACTCCAGGTCTTTGGTGTATTGTTGGATGCTGAGGATGTCAGAGGTCCAAAGGTGTCGCCGTGGTAACGACGTTGACATGAGGCTCAGATTCAGATAGAAAGAACATTTCTACGTATCAAAATGATTTCACTGTATTATATAAGAAAACACTTTCATTCTAGTCATTTCAAAGGTGCTTGGACCTGTTTGAGCTTTAATGACAGATTCTATAGATCATGGATTCATCAACAAAAAACAGTTTTTGTTCATTCTGTTGAGTATTTTGGTCAGCTTTGTTCTGTTTTTGGTTATTTTGATACCTGTTTTGTACTTTTTTGCTCTTTGTGTTAATAATTTTGGTCATTTTCATTCATTGTTTGGCTAGTAAGTCATTTTCATTGATTTTGTTTAATATATTGGTAATTTTTGCCTCATTTTTGCTTATTTTCTCAATTATTCTGGTCACTGATGTTCTTTTTGTGAAGTATTTGGTAATATTTTTTTGTTAATTTTCTTGATCATTTTAGTCATTTTTGTTCATTCTGTTCATTATTTTTCTTTTCTTTTGTTTATTTTGTTCACTATGTTAAGTATTTTGGTACATTTCTGAAGCTGCAAAGGGTGGAACAACTGCATATTAAACCCTACAGATTAAGAATGGGATGTCATTAAAGGTCGTGTGTGTGAAGGCAGGTGTCCCAATACTTTTGGCAACATACTGTACCTATGACACACTGCATCCCATAATTGGTGTTAGCGTGCATTACCTTCACATGCTAATGGAGTTTGGACCTGATTTATATACTTTAACATGGATTTACATCTGAGGAAACAAAGGTCCAACTATTTACTGTCAGATATTAAGATTAAAACTCCATGAATTTATAAACGTGATTTTAAAAACAAAAATGTTTCTTAAATTCAAGAAGTAAAATCCACATCGTATCTGAAGTCAATCAACTGTTCAGCTCAGCACCGACGTTATGGTCAGTTCCACACCGGAAGAACACACTGTAATAACATGACCCGAAGCACGATGGGAGTTGTAGTTTTTTACGACCAAATATTCATCAGACTGTATTTATCGTCCACAAACATGTTTCCTTCACACGAGAAGAGTTTTATAAAGAACAAATAAAGACAATACCATGAGAAAACATCACATGATGCACAAACAACAGCCGTGATCTGTTAATAATAACGTCCATGTGGGAGACAGAAGGTGACTGGTTGGTCAGTGGTGGTGGCGGCGGGCGGGGGTTCTGAGCAGACTGCAGATGCATCAGTGTCAATATGTGAATAATGTGTGAATCAGACGTGATGATGCATTTAATGTGTCGATCAACGTGACGAAGAGGGGGAAGAGGAGGGGCAAGCAACTGTCACCGACGGCAACCAGAGGAGAAACACTGAGTCACCACAGGATCGCCACGACAACGGCGGAAAGACGAGATGATGAGTTTAATGTTGTTAATGTCGTTAGCGGATTTAAGGAGGTTTATGTATTAAAGGCTTATTTACGTATTTAAGGTGGTTTATGTATTTAAAGTGGTTTACAGCTTTACATATTTAAGACTCATGTACGTATTTAAGATAGTTTTTGTAGTTAAGTCTTGTTCATATATTTAGGGCAGTGCATGTATTTAAGACTTGTTTAAATATTTAAGGTGTTTTATGCATTTAAGGCAGTTTAAATATGAAGTAATGTTTACATATTTAAGGCAGTTCATGTATTTAAGTCTTATTTACATATTTAAGGCAGTTTATATATTGAAGTCTTGTTTATGTGTTTAAGACCATTTATGTATTTAAGGTGGTTTAGGTATTTAATGTGGGTTTTCTGATTTAAGTCCCATTTCTCCATTAAAGGTTTGTTTCTGGATTAATGATATTTTTCTGGAATTATTCTTGTATTTAAGTATCTGCGTCTACATCTATATCTGTGTTTCCTTATTATAGATGTTTTTCTGGATTTGCCAAATTTTCTCTAACTGACCCTTCCCTAAGCCCCGCCCTATAACGGCTCCTGTCCAATCTCGTGTGAGCGACGGTAACTGCAGAGGAGGCCTGTCAATCATTGAGAACAGGTGAGTGTGAAGGTGAACGGGGCTCACAGACTCTCTGGTCATTTATTATCGATGCTGTTGAACCTGTTGAGCTCCGGTTTCATCTCTGTATTACACCAAAAAGCGTTTACGGCCGTCAGACAGGATTAATCCAACCGTAATTAAACACACGGACGCCGTTACTTGAATAGAGACGTCTCTGTATCAATTAGACCCGATGTGAGGTTTGTGTTTGGAGGGAAAGCGTGAGCGTCTCCGAGGACGAAACACCGACGATGAAGACTTTTCTGTCTTTACACACACTTAAGCACTCGAAAGGTGTGAAGAGATAATTTATAATAGAGATGTTGTTTCTCTGATGATCTCAGAGTTCAGCAGGGAAAACAGATGGAAGACGAATACGACGACGATAAGGAAAAAAGAGACGATGAAAACAGGACAACATGAGTCAAACCAGGGTGGATTCTTGTCCGTCATCGCCTCAGGACAACAGTTGCATTACGATGCATTAGCATTCATGTTGCTAGGCTAACATGTTGATTTCAGCCTGGTAACGGTGATTATTTACCATCTTTCTGCTCCTAAGTGTTGGGTTTTAGTCGTTTTATTTTTAATGTGTTGTTTTACTGCTGAAGAAATGGCAAAAGATGAAACTCGACTTTCTTTTTTTATGAAAAAATAAGACAAAAAAGACACAAGATGAAAAAGTTAATTAAACCACAAGGAAAATGAAATATGTTTAAATATAAAAAATATGATTTCATTTGTTTTGAAGTTTCAACGTAGTATTTTTATTTTTTTGTTTTTGTTTAGGCATAAAAGTGAGGTAAAAAGTCCCCAAAACTTCATAAAGAGATGCTAAAACAAACTCAAAAATTTTAGAGAAAAGCTAAAAAAACAGCCAAAATTTCACAAACTCTAAAACAGCGAGGCTAAAAACAAGCTAGACACTCGCAAAAATTTTACAGAGAGAAGCTAAAAACAAACTAAAACTTTCACAAATGTAACGAGACAAACTAAAACTAAAGTAAGACTTTAATTAATTTTAAAGACAGAGGATAAAGAACAATAGAGAAAGAGAAGCTTAAATCAAGCTAAAAGTTCCACACATATTAAATATGGATGCTAAAAACAAGCAAAACAAAACTACAAACAATTTTGAGAAAGAAGCTAAAAAAACCCAAAAATTTTACAAACGGTAAAGAGAGATGCTAAAAACAAGTTAAAACAAGCAAAAAAACACCAAAAATTTTAGAGAGAGGATAAAAACAGAACAAAAAAATCTACACATATAAAAGAGACACTAAAAATAAGCAAAAAATTACAAAAACTTTTGCAAGAGACGATTAAAAAAATGGTAAAAAGTCTACAAATATGAAAGAGAAACAAGTCGGAAACAGCGCATGTTGAATGTAGAATATGGAGGTGAAACTCTATTATTGATCTGTTTGACTGTAATTCTATTCATATGGTTCAATAAAAGTATCAAACTCAGGTCCAAATATTGAACTGTTCTATTTCTTCATTTTACTCTTTTTGTGCATTTTATCCTGTTTTGATCTTGTAACTGTGACGTTGAATCTGCTTTAAACATTAACTGTGGGATTATTTTTTTTATTAAAGATAATAAAAATGGATGCAGGTTTTGTGGTTTTCCAACAAGGCCGACATTCTCCAGCCGTAAAACGCTTGTGAATGTGTTCCGTGGTTTTCATTAAAACGCGTCTCCATACGGGGGATAAACTGTGTCCTCTCCGGGCGACAAACTGGATAATGAGGATGGAGAACATCAGCGGCAGACGGCGGGAAATCCCTCCACTCTACGGAGCGCGCTCAGTGTGTGTTGACGGTGCATTTCCGTGGCGATGTGTGTGGTGGTGCTGATGCTGGCTCTAAACGTGGCCCTGCCTCTCCATCTGTCACAACCGTGGGGAGAAATAATGTTCCCGACCTCAGACCGACGCTTCAGCCTGGTTGGAGGAGCACAGAGGCATTCTGGGATACATTCAACCACACTTTACGTGCATTTACGTGTAGGTTTTAGATACAGACTTTTGTTTCAGGTCTTTTGTCAGAAGTTTCCATCTTGTCTTGTGTCTTAATTCTGTTCCGTCTTTTTGTTACTTTCATCTTCTTGAGTCTTTTTGTCGTTTTTTGTCCTTGCATTTCTTCATCATGTGTGTTTTTTACTATTGTTTTGTCCAATTTTTTGACAGTAGTTAACACATTATTTCTAATTCAACAGATCCTATTTTCAGTCGATTCTACGTTAATGACAACATGATATTTAATATTATATGACATTTTTAGAGGTCGATCCTAAATCTGACACACTGGTCAGCATTAAAGGTTAAATGTAGACAAACATTGGTTTAGAAGTCACAACAAAAGTAGATGTAGGTCTTTAAGGGTTAATTCACCTACTTACATAAGTTTTACCAAAATATTTACTAATTCTCATGAAACTCTTTTTTTTTTTTTTTTTTACATTTTTGAGAGTTTACCACAACAAAATGAAATCATTTGACATTTTGATGTTCCAATGAGAATTCTGATCAAAAATGTGACACTTTTGTTCTGAAATTTGACAAAATTTTGGCAAATTATACATAAAATTATGTCTCTATGTCTGAATTTAACGCTGATATTTGGCTTTAATATTATTACTCTGTTCTACATTGACATATTCTAACCTATTTATTTAGCCGAAAAAGCCAATTTTTCTTCAGTCTTCTGTTTTAACTTTAGTTTTAATGAACATCTACGTGATCAGTAAATTAAATACAGGAAAATACATGATTCACACTGAAAATGGTGCTGAATCACTTATGAAAGGTTGAATGTAGAGAACAATGAATTTGGAAGTTGCTATAAAAGTATAAAAGCCTTTCTATGTCTTTAATGGTTCAAGTTTATTGAGGATCAGGGGTTAAAATGTTATTGAACGTTTTCGTGACAGGTTTTGGTTTTCAAACGTGAATAAACTCCATCTGTTGGTTTAGTTCTTAATCCAGAGCTGGAGTTTAAAGTCGACTCGTCTCCACCTTCAGATGAAAACGTTTGTCAGATCAGAAGCAGAAAATAACCTGAAACACCAGCGTTAACTCTGAGTCGGCACTCACTGGTTTTTGGATGAAATCAGCAGTCGACGCCCACTGGAACATGACTCATCAACCATAAATACTCCGTTTAACTCTAAATTCAACTCAGTGAAGGCTCAGGTGGACGCCGCCGCCGCCTCCTGAAACGCCCTGTTTGTTTTCCGGTGTTAATTATGTCTGGATTAGTGGGAAACGGCCAGGCTTTGGCGAGGTGAGGCGGAGCTTATCGGCCTGATCCGCGGTTTAATTCAGGTTAAGACGCCTCGCCATCCCCATGGCGACCGCCGACGGCCTCCGAATGCCGGCGAGATTAGAAACAGACTAATGAGAGGACGGGTCAGACCAAGAGATTTATGGATTTATGTCCAAAGATACGACTGATGGACTTTAAACTGGAAACTAATCTGTAAAACACGTCTGATTTTACAGCGTTTCAACAGGAGGCGGCGACTAGAACCAAGATTTACAGCACGAAGAGAAAATAAAGCACAAACAGGAAAATCTGGATTAAACAAGGAACAAAAAGGCTTTAGTTTTAATGAATCTGAGATGAATTATCCATAAGTTTTATTGTACATCATCCACACTGGTTTAAATGGATGAAACAATGACACACAGAAAAGACGACACACCAGGAAATATCACACAACAACAACATAACCACATGGAAATGATAGAAAAGACGAAAACAGTGTAAAAGGAAAACGACCAAAATGAGGCAATAAAAATAAAAATAATGCGACAAATGCAAGACACAAAAATTGTTCAAAAGATGCAACAAAACCAAAACAACATAGATAAACAAAAGGAAAATGATCCAAAAAATTAAAAAGTTGCAAATAATGCAATTGATGAAAAAGATGCAAAAAATGCCAAAAAGACACAAAAATTAACACAAAACAGTGAAAAAAATGCAAATAAAATGATCCAAAAACTGAACAAGAGGAAATAAGCAAAACAAACACAAGGTAAAGGATGGAAAAATACTAAAATCGATGCAAAAGACACAAAGAGACAGAAATAATGGAAAAGACAAAAACATTTTTAGAGGAAAATGATGAAAACAATGCAACAAAATTCAAATTACACAAAAGATGAAAAAAAAAATCAAACAACACAAAAGGAAAGACAAGAGACATAAAAAAGATAAAAAAGAAAAATCAGAAAAAAGTATGAGTAAAAAACAATGGTAACTGTCCAAGAAAATGAAAAATATTCAAAAGATGCAAAAAAAGACAAAATTAAAACAAGAACGTAAAAGATGGCAAAAAAATTAAACTAATCATGATGTTCAACATGAAACAAGATGGAAACCAGGTAAAAGACATAAAAAAGAAAAAAAAAACGGTGTAAAATACGGCACATTAAATCCATCAGAGAAAATCACACACAAAAAAAACAACTACACAAATATCACATGAAAAACGCAACACGGTGAATATGACGATATTTTTCTTGTTTCATGGTTTTTTGAGTCTTGGTTTTGTGTCTTGATGTTTTTTTTTCTTGTTGGATCTTCATTGTTTTGCACCTTTTCTTGTATTTGTCTTTTGTCATTTACATATTGTGTCGTTTTTCTTGTTTTCATCTTTTTTTGTCATTGTATTTTGTTGTTTTTGTGTTGTTGTATTTCCTATGTTTTGTCGCATGTTTTTGTCGTGGTGGTCGTTGTCCACTTTTTGCCTTTAAACCGTCTTGAATCGTCCTCATTCGTGTGTTGCATCTGCTTCAGTGTGAAACTGAAGCTGATTTTCCAAAGAGCCGACAGCAGATCCTTAAAAAGTCCAACAGAGAAATAAGTGTCCAGGTCCCTGAAGTATCCACGTCTATTACAATTTTAATGCAGCTCTGTTTAACTCATTAGGACTGTGTTTAAGGTGCTTAGAGACGCATTAACAGCGCTTTAATTCACCGAGGACGACAGTTCAACGCTACATCCACTCTACATCACCACACTTAGATTTACACCCAGGGATCGTTCAACCTCCACAACAGCAGCACAGACTCAACTCCATTTATCCAAGACGATCAAGAGATTCAGGACCCGGAAAACGACTTCACCAGCGATATCATCAGCGCTTAAACAAGACTGTTCACAAAAATACAAACGCAGACCTGAAAATATAATCAAAACAGAAGGTAATGAATATTTTACTTACACAAGAAAAATGGAAAATAAACTGAGAAAATGCATCTGATATTCAAATTCAATGGCAGGAAAACATCTCCGTAACAGCAACACCGATGTTCTAGAAAAAAATAAACAAATATCACACGAAAAACTCAACAAGATGACAAAATCCAACTTCAGACAACAGACGTTAATACATGACAAACCACTCAATAAGATGAAAATGACACAAGAGGACGCTACAAACTGTAGGAAATACAACAGGAAAATAAAAGCAAAAGATACAAAAAAAACCCCAAAACGCAATAAAACAGGCGTAAGGTCGTATCGTTAGGGTCATATTTATGTTTATAAGACCACGCCCCCTACAGGATAAGACCACGCCTCCTACAGGTTTATAAGACCACTCCCCCTACAGGTTTATAAGACCACTCCCCCTACAGGTTTATAAGACCACGCCCCCTACAGGATAAGACCACGCCTCCTACAGGTTTATAAGACCACTCCCCCTACAGGTTTATAAGACCACTCCCCCTACAGGTTTATAAGACCACGCCCCCTACAGGATAAGACCACGCCTCCTACAGGTTTATAAGACCACTCCCCCTACAGGTTTA
>JAPQRQ010036759.1:0-10768 GCA_037367365.1 Apogon talboti | reverse complement strand
CCTGTGACGTACTCGCTTCTGATTGGATGACCTTTGACCTAGACCTGTCACTTTTTGACTTGATGGGTAGTGTATGGTTACACGTCCTACTCTGAATCAAACTTTGAAATTAGTAGGCCCACTCAAATTCAGAGTAACCAAAATCAGATTCGTCCACATAGTGCATGTATACTCCATAATGAGCATATGTCTCATCAACCAGTTAAGTCATGTTCAGAGTCTGTCCTCCCTCCGAAACTCCATCACATGTGCTTCCCATGCCTGTTCCAACCCCGGCAGCTACAGCACCTGTCCCACTGCAGGTGCCCAGCTCACCATCCCTGGATCAGATGGCTGCAGCAGCACTCCCACAACATGTGCTTTCTATCTCTGTTCCAACACAGATGACTGTAGCACCAGCTCCACCACATTCACCTGCCATACTGGCTTCAGCCCAGCGCCCCAAGTGCCCCCTCCTCAAGCATATTCAGTTCCTCCTCCTATCCAAGCACCCCCAGTGTCACCTCCTCTGCAGGCACGACCAGTGCCTCCTCCACTTCAAGCACCTGTAGCCCCTTTACCATTACAGGTGCCCCAAGTACTGTACCTCACTCCCATCAGTGGCCTGCAGTGTATCCCCAAGTGTCTTCTGTTCCTTTACACTGGTCAGCCACAGTTATGCAACCATGGCAGCCCCCTGTCCCTAACCAGCGTGGCCCACAATACAATAGCTTTCATTCTACGCTATGGCCCCTGCTGCAACCGATACCCCACCATGGTATGGTGCCCCCCATGCCCCCCTGCCCCAACCTGTCCCTCACACCTCTTCAGGTGAGGAATCAGCTCAAGAGGATTAAGACCAGGAAGGCTGCAGGACTGGACGGCCTCAGTTCCAGGCTCCTCAGGTCCTGCTCAGACCAGCTGAGTGGGATCATTGGACAGCTGTTCAACCTGAGCCTGAAACTAGGAAGGGTGCCACTCCTCTTGAAGACATTCTACGTGGTACCTGTTCCAAGGACCCCGCATCCCAAGGACTCTAGCTGCTACAGGCCGGTGGCCTTAACATCCCACCTCATGAAGGCCCTGGAGCTTCTGGTCCTTGCCCACCTGAGCTCCCTGGTGAGCTGGTACACGAACACGCTGCAGTTCGTGTACCAGCCTGGCATCAGAGTGGATGACGCCATCATCTTCCTCCTCCATCATGCTCTGTCCCACCTGGAGTTACTGGAGAGCTCTGTTCAGGTTTTCTTCCTGGACCTCAGCAGTGCTTTGAACACCATAAGGCCGGACATCCTGAGGGACAAGCTGGAGCTTTCGAGGGTAGACCATCACCTCACATAGGCAAGGCAAGGCAAATATATTTATATAGCACCATTCAAACACAAGGCAATTCAAAGTGCTTTACAAATGCATAACGTTACATTAAAATCATAGAGAATAAAACATTAAACAAAATGAGACTGGAGAAAAGATAAAAAGATAAAAATAATCAAAAAATTAAAACAGGAATAAAAGATAGTTAAAAGCTAAAAACAGTCTTGACTAAAATTGAGAAAATCAATAAAACTATTAAAATTGTGAGTTGCAGTGCAGGTACTAGACGAGGACCAGGTCAGCAGGGCCTCCATACCTGGCCAACACCCAATCTGCTATATTCTTGAGTTATATATATTCCAACATATTTAAAATGGATGTATCCATCTGGGCTGGGTGCTTTGGAAGAGAGGTGCAGAGCTGTCAACTGATCACCTGATCTGGCGGTGAGTTGGATCCGATGGCTGTGAAGGATTCCGGTCAGACCAGGCAGACCCAAACATACAGTGAGGGTGTGCCGGGAATGCCTGGCAGAACCCTTTGTCCAGGAGATCTTCAACTCCCATCTCTGACAGTGCTTCAAACACATCCCGAGGGAGGCAGGGGACATAGAGTCTGAATGTACCATGTTCAGCACCCATTGCCAATGCACCTGAACGGAGTTGCAGCTGCAAGATTGTCAGAACTTGTCGTGGCAGCAATCCCTGAACCCATTGGTGGACACCAGTGGTAAGGGGTGCCGTCAAGCTGAAGAAGGAGTCCTGTAGTGCTGGCTGGCACTTGGAATGCCTGAGGCAGCGGATAGGTATCAGCAGGCTACGTGGGCTGCGGCTTTGGCAGTCGCTGATGCAAAAACTTGAGCGTGAGAGGAGTTCGGTGAGGCCATGGAGTTTCACTTTCAGTTGGTTCTGGTAGGTTCTGGTAAACTGTCAGACGACTCAGGCGGGGGAAGTGGAGCTCCATGGTGGAAGGAATACTTTGAGGATCTCCTAAACCAGGGGTGGGCAATTCCGGTCCTCAAGGGCCGGTGTCCTGCATGTTTTAGCTATTTCCCTATTCCAGCACACCTGGACATCATTACATCATTATCAGGCTTCTGCAGAGCTTAGTCATGAGCTGATCATCAATTGAACCTGTCACGGTGCGTTCCGGCATGGCTGCTGACCCCTCCCTCATCAATTGGACACACCTGCTGCCCACTGCACAGCTGCAGCACCTGACAATCAGGAGCTAATATAAGAGTCTTCCCTGCAGTTGTGCTGTGAGGGGGCAGGACATTTGTTGAACCAGACCCGGATGACGCCCTGGTGTTTGCTCTGCCGCTAGATTCACAAGTGTCGCTAAGTAGCATATCAAACATGTGACATTCATGCAAATTAATTGCATGCTGTGTGGACAAATGTTTTGCATATTGGAGGTATTTCCCCTCTTTAAAGAAATGGAAGCTTTGCAAGTGTTACAAGTGGCCATGAAGTGATCTTTTCGCGTTTCTGCCTCGCCGCCATGTTGGCTACATTCTAAACCACATACGTGTGTGACCTCAGCACGCATGTGTAACATCCCTAAATATGGTACACTTTGTGACGTTAATAGCACGTAGACTAATTCTGCTAAAATGGAAACAACCCCCCCCAGTTTATTCGACTTTATTACAAGATATAATGAAAAGTTTACAGCTAGATAAAAGTAGAGCACTATATATTAGTGGTGGGACTCAATTTAAAAAAAAATAACCTAATTAATTATTTACCTTGTAATTAATTAATCATAATTAATTGGATTTTAGTCTCATATCAATATTTGCCCCCGGGAGGAACATTTTCCTATTCAAACACATTTCGGTGCTTTTGTTTTGAAGTCTGCCAAAACAGGAAGTACCTTTAGCGTTAGGCAAGGCATTGTAGCATTGGCGTTAGCTCCAGTGTTCATACTAGCCGCAATGTGTTTGTCATGCAGATGGTACCATAGGCTGCAATACCTGCAGTGGTATCTAAACTCTTTGTGGCATAGTTTGCACACAACACTGCTCTTATCTACACTTCCACCCAATCGTTTTTTAAATGTAGATGTCTCTGGTGCCGCACAGCAACCTTCGCTTACATAAAGTGAAATGTATTGGGCTTATGACTTTTTACACTGCAATAATTTGATATGTACAAATATTTTAATGAAATAGCTTTATTAAGTGGACAATTATTTTGTACAACATAATTAGTGTCATTAAAACATTTTTTTTCAAAATGTTTCTACTTGAAATTTGCAATTGTTCTCATTTTTTTCTTTTTCCATGCAGGGATACTGGCACCTGTAGGCCTCAACCACTTGTAGCAGGTATTGTTGCGGTTCTTCCTGTTTAGTGAGGACACTCCTGCATCAGCTTTACAGCCCTTCCTACACAATCACTGACAACTTTGAGATTCTGAACAATGTTTTTGGCAGCTACAAACACCTCTGCATCAGACCAGTCTTTTCGATCCATGTCAAACAAACCTTGAGGTATGTTGTAGAAAGTGAACAGATGAAGGCTGTTGTTGGTGAAGAAATGGCTTATGGGGTTAGAAACAATGTTGTCCACTGCCACTGACAGTCTCTTTGGTGGATCTTCAGAGCCTTTGTTCGTTGTTAGGGCTTTCACCATGCTTGCCTTCCATCCATTCCGTACACAAGTATACACATAACCAAAATAACATCCAACTGGGGCAACATTAAATATAGTAGAAATGCCCTCAAATTTTATGTGGCAGGTTTTTTTAGTCAAAAAGAACATAATTACAGCCTGGCCCATTTAAAATATTTTCTATTGTAATTTTAACTTTAATTTAGATATAAATTATATATTGCCTTTTACTGAAATTGCTAAACAGCATTTTAACCTGATTCTGCTTTGTGACAACAGCTTTCAGTTAGAAATGGTGGAAAAGTAGCTTTTTTACTGCATTATTCTGTTACAATGGAACTATAGTCTATATTAACTTTCCATTCTTGTCAAAATATAGTCATGACCAAAGTTTCACCAGTAACATAAATTGACTCTTTGCATAAAGGTGATTCATTTGTAAAAGTATGAAAAACAACAACAACAAAAGAAAACTTTTGGCTACAACTGTAGGATCTTTTGTGACAGTGCACCTTGTTTGGTGCTCTATGGATAATTTCTGACAGAAACATAATGTACAGTTTATTGAATTAAGTCTAAGGATGTAAATTATCGATTAATTCATTAATCATTAGTTGGTTGACCTTGTCGATCGATTAACGATTAATTGATGAGTGGCAATTTTCCTGAGAACCTAAATTTCTCTTTCAATAGGGTCTATAAGAATAAAAGCTAAATACTGTTTATATACTTCATGAAAAAACCATGTCATATTCCTTAATGATTGATTTATTGTACCATTAGGAATACAGTACAGGCAATGACATTTATGTAGTATAACAAAATAAATTATGTAGAGAAATTAAATTAAATATTGTATATAGGCTACTTTAACATGAAAATAAATTGTGCACTGGCTCATCTGTTACATGTGAAACATTAGCAACATAAATTGTGAATACAAAGCCAAACAAAATATTCTTTAGCTTACATGATATAAAGATAATATTAGCCTTTTAGGCTATTAAATATGAAAAATTTAGGCAGAATTTATAATCTCCCTTAATCTGAGAAAGGTGACAAAAAAACTACAAGGCCTCCTATAGAACAACCAAATTAAGATATGTTACCTTTCCTCAAACAAAAACATCCCTGTCTGAATGTGGTTCGCTCCTCATAGCGTGGTGTTTGTGATCCATAACATATATAGACCTAGACCCATATATTTTTGTTCAAGAATATAAGCATATTAACATGGTCAGGAGTAAGGCGTGAACGCAGCCTGTTTACAGTGAGGTGTGCTGAGAACACACGTTCAGATGAGACCGATGTGCCTGGTATGCACAAATATCATCGTGCCAGTTTCGCCAGCCTTGGAAACCTTCCTTCATTGACTTTCCACCATTCTGTGGGATTAGAGTCAAGAAGTGCAGGGGGATCCTTCAGAAACATGTCCACCCAATAGGATATCAGCATATGTTCACATATGTATTATATGAATTTATATAAATGTAGAGGCATATAAAATAAAGATTTGTGTAGCAAACTTGTAGTTTGTGGATATCTTGTTGAAAGCAGGATTAAAATAATTAGGTCTTTGTGTTCCATTCACAGAGCTGCATCACCTCCAATTAATGTTTATAATATCTCCATCCATGCTGTCCTCTCTCAGCAGCATGGCCTTCAGGTTGCTATGGTAACACTAGGCATAGATATGTGCTTGTGATCTAGTCAGAAGCTAAAGTGAGTGTCCCTGAAACTTGTGAAAGATATTTATCCAGGAGCAGAACAGGCAAAATAATACTGACAGAGCTTGGCTCCAACACAAAAACCTCTGCAGGCAATCAGAAGAGCAGAAAGACGCAAGGTCACAGCTACACACACAGAGTGTGAATGAAGTATGAATATCCGCCTCCACTTGATCATGATGACTCTCTCCAAACACACACTCCTTTACATTCAGAGTTTGATAGCACTGTAAGGTGTTGACACGAGAGTTGACCAAAAACATTATCATGATGTCATACGTATGTACATTTTCATATCAGTCAGTATCAATAATTAGTCAATAAATATTGTTAGTTTTTCTTTCAAATTTAAATGCTGGTCTTTGGCCCTAAAAGTTGAAGAAACTAGACGGTTTCTTGTGGTAATAAAAGATGTGACAAGACAAAAACAACACAGAGGACTCAAAAAGACATAAACAATAACATAAGGCTGAAGAGACAAGACACATGATTTTGTACATTATTTTGATTGTGCTTTAGTTCTTATTTGTTCAAAATTAGGGCCTGGTGAGTTTTTATTTCATACTATATGTGGTCAAAACTCTGCTTTATGGTTAGGACCAACATTCATCAGAGACCAGAACATTTTCTTAATCTAGAGATACTGTAGTACATTTTAAAACATTATAATGGGACAAGTAAAATTAATTGAAACAAGTGTTGTAGCTCAGAATATACATGTAATAAACCCTAAAGACAAAAAAAGCACATTTTGCTAACAGTTTTCATGACCTAAAATTATATTGTGATTATCATAGCTACGGATTTCCAAGGCAAGTTACTGCCACAGTGTCACAGTGAGTACACACTGTCAAGAGAATGTATTCACCCACTTGGATATTTCCCCTTTTTATTGTTTTGAAAAAATGAATCACTGCCATATAATGTGTCTTTGACAATAATTTTCAAAACAAAACCCATTTTAATGTCAAAGTGGAAAGCAATTCATCTTATTAAAGTATGTAAGATTTAGCACATTTAGTCTCAGAGGAAAATCATTTCTAAAAAAAATTGTAGACAATGTTTTTGCCTCACATCCCTGTCCCAGCAGTTGCAAGAATGCATGTGGGCCATGACAGGGCCAATGCTGTGGGGCCCAAGGACATCCCATCACAACCGGAATATCAGATGAAAGAAAATACAGAATAAACAAAATGACAAATAATCACAATGGACTGTAACATACTTTTTGTAGCCGTCCTACTGAAAGGGGTCCTCAGAGGTCCCAGAGCTTTCACTTTTGCTATGATAATTTATTCTATTCAAATCATTATCTAGTATAATGGCGCACATCAACAGAACTCTTCACAACTTGATTATTACATACTTCCACTTTTCCACTGTAGGTATAGTAAACCCCTTAATGTGGATGTATTAAATCAACAATATTGTGTTGGTTTAAAAGGATGTTTTTAGGATTTTTCAACTTTACTTTAAAAAAAAACATGTTGCAAAATTAATAAAAGTCATAAAATATAGTAAGTTACATTATAATAATGAAGTAAATAAAATAGTTCACATAGTAACATCTTTAACCTTTTCCATTTCCAAAGGAACCTTCACTAACACTTATAGTCAAACAATAATACTATTGTTTGACACATACATACTGTATACATGTAAATGCACTGAAATGCAATATGTTTTCTTTTGCAGGATCTTCTGGAAATTCTGTTAAAATTCATTATCCATTTTGATGTAAACCTATCTTTAATTCACTTCAAAATACAAATGTTGGACATTGTCTCAGTATGTGGAATAAGAGGGACAAAGGATCAAAATGCTGTGCAGTCCCTCAGAAAGTAGAACACCCGCTTACCATAGTTTCACAAAACATTTATTGTTTTAATTGCAACATGATGGTGCGGTGGATAGGTCTGTCGCCTCACAGCAAGAAGGTGGATTCCAACACCAGCTGACAGGGGGACCTTTCTGTGGAGAGTTTGCATGTTCTCCCTGTGTTTGTGTGGGTTCACTCTGGGTACTCCAGCTTCCTACCACAAACTAAAGACATGCACTAATAGGCTAATTAGTTAAAGGTACACTGTGTAACTCCCGTACCCAAGGTGACTGTAAATACCTGATATATAATAGTAAATACCTGAATCAATGCAAAGACAGTGTGATTTCTCTGTTCTGGTGTTGTGCTTACCTTGGCTGTATCTTTTGCAATTTTTGAATACTTCATTTCCACAACCTGCCAGAATGGTGAGCACCTCAACTTCTCTGTCATCACTTCCATCAAGCGATGAGGTAAGTGTAGAAAAATAAAAACATTCATGAATTAAACGTGAAAAGATTTCAGATATCATTTGTCACGTGGATGTCTTAAAAGAACGTGACTTTGGCTATTCTAGCTCTACCGTTCTTTGTGATGATTCTGGTTGTCTATTTTGCTGTCATTAAACTAGTAGAACTAAAATCTCAAGTTACGTCCTGTGTCAGTGTTCTTATGTTGAGGTTTTTTTTATAGAGTGAGCGGATTCCTATGACTAGAGGGAGAGGCAGAAGCAGGGGTAAGGGTAGAGGTAGGGGACACCTACCTCTACCCTTACCCTAGGGGTTGGTACACTTCTCCATTGTTATTTGTTCTTGTATGTCTTTTTATATAATGAAAAGTCAATAAAAATATTTTACAAAAAAAAAGAAAAGAACTGAAGAAGTCTCTTGGATGAGAGACAAAATGTTTTCAAAAGAGCTAAACCAGTCCAGCTGAACCGAGCAGAACTACCAAGAACTACCAAGGGCCAAGTATAATTCGTTGTCTGAATCACAATAATAATAATAATCATAAATAATAATCATCAATGGGACTGTCACTAACAATAAGAAAAGCATTGTTACCACTACTTTTCTTCTCTCTATAACACCAAATTTAGTCAAGATGCAATGACATCATTCTTAAGTCATATTCCATCTAATAGAACTATTACTGAAGCAGAGAAGTTGATGTGTGATTTTCCCATCACCCAGCAGGAGGTGCTAGATGCTATCTCATCTCTTAAAAACAATAGGTCACCTGGGAATGACGGCATCTCTGAATTTTATAAGTTTTCTAAAACGTTGGCACCATTTCTTTTCAGTGTTTTCTCTAAAGCATTGCAGAAGCAGAACTGCCCGCTACTTTGACCCAGGGATGGATTAATTTAATACCTAAACCAAAGGATTTACTTTTTATTGACAATTGCAGGCCCACAGCCTTGCTTAATAATGAATAGAAATTTTTTGCTTTAATTTTTGCTAAAAGATTTAAAGGAGTTTTGGACTCAATTATTGATGAAAATCAAACAGGATTTATGAGTAAAAGGCATACATATATGTAATAATATAAGGCTTATTTTGGATCTGATAAATTATTCAGATTTGATTACAGAAGATAGTTATATCTTGTTTTTGGTCTTTTAGAAGGCCTTTGATACGGTTGAGAATCCCTTTATATTTTGTCGTCTTAAAAATTTGGGGTTTGGGAACTACTGCAATGCTATGAAAACTCTTTATACTAATGGTAATGGTTATGTTAAACTGAGCAATGGTACTATACAGCGGTTTTATCAGGAGAGAGGAATTCGGGCTGGATTGAACTAATCTCAATTTATTCCTACACAGATCTGTGATTATGAGTGTGACGAGGCACCTTAAACTTTGTGACAGATAATGTCACCTACACTGATCAACCTACAAGGACAATATAATTGTATCTTTTTATGTCGAGGTACTGTTTGTTTTCTTTCCTGATTTGTTTTCTATTCAACTTTATCTTGTTTTTTGTTTGTTTCTTTTATTCTATTGTATATTGCTGTCACTCAGGCTACTGACTTTATATTTTGCCCTGTATGAAACTGGTATATATGTAACCTGTGACTGGAAAAATCAATAAAATAAGTTGGAAAAAAAAATAGGAGAGAGGAATTCAGCAGGGCTGTCCTGTTTCCCTTTATCTCTTCCTTGTGGTGGTACAAATGTTTTGTCTTTACATAAAATCTTTAAAAATAGTGAGATAGCTTCAATTGATAATATCTGTGTCAAGAGTAGTCTAAATTATTTGGGTATTATTATAACTAAGAATCAGCAGGACAGATGTTCTCTGAAACTTGATCCCAGAATTAAAATATAGCTGACACCCCTTGGCCAGAATGGAGCTATTTTCAATAGGCTTATGCTCCATGGCAAGATGCACCCACAGTATAAATTTGGTGCCAGCTGGTGCCAGCGGACACTCGAACGAAATGAACTTGAAAAACCACCAATCTATGCAATCTAATCATCTAATCAATGCCTTTTTCAGATAATGCAATTTTGTGGTTGAAAGACATGTCGCCATTTGACTTTGAAAAAATAAGTCAAGGTCACCCATTTTCAGTAATCTTCTTTTCCATGCTAAGCTGCATCCACAGTATAAATTTGGTGCAGATATCTCAATGCATTCTTCAGATAATGCAATTATGTGGTTGAAAGACATGTCGCCATTTGTCCTTGAAAAAGTAGATCAAGGTCACCCATTATCAATAGGCTTGTGCTCTATGCCAAGATGCATCTACAGTATAAATTTGGTGCAGATATCTCAATGCATTCTTCAGATAATGTTACATCGTTCAATGGATGGACAGACAGACGACAAAATGATTACAATTGTTTCTCTGTTTATATCGCCCCCTATTGGCCGATTTGTGCCAAATTTGGCACAGAGCCTCTGGTTGACCTCTGACAAAAGTGAATACAGTTTGAAGTTGATAGTAATTAAATTGACAAAAATGTGCAATAATATGTGGTTTTTTAGCTAGTACAAAATTGTATTTGTTTATAACTGACGCGGTTTTTAAAGTAGCAAAATTCTTTTGATAACGTTGGCTCAGACAAGAGTGGAGATTGTATGTGCAAAATTTCATGTCGATGGAGGTTAAGCCCGAGGAGGAGTTTGAAAAAGTAAGTTTTCAATGTGTAGTGACTTCGACAGAGGAATACACAGCGGAAATGGGCGAGGCCTATGTCTGAAAACCCAGCTCTATCCAGAGAACACAGAGATATAAAGTTCATGAATATTTCACTTAAAATGTGAACGTTACGGGCAAAAATGCATATGCATGTGTTATAG
>JAPQRQ010036758.1:0-10771 GCA_037367365.1 Apogon talboti | reverse complement strand
CGCCTCCATATGCTGCACTTCTCCTGACTTCACGGGGTCACTTGTTGAGGTTGTAGGGAGGAGGGATTCATTACCGAGGTCCTATAGATCAAAATGGAGCGCTGCCAGACCACAGAGTTGTCCTGCAGTGGAAATAGAAGCGGCCCGTTCTCATGCCCACATCCCCATTTAGTCAAATCTGCTCCTTCATGAGCTGTTGTATAACGACAGAGATATTGTTAATTAGTATTTAATAATGCATTGACGGTAGGGCAGGGCGACGTGGCCAAAAATGACATAATTTGGATAAAAACTTTCCTGACAGTCAATACGGTTAATTAGCATGATAAATCTAAAGGTACAAGTGCATGATGGGTTCTGGAGTAACTCGGCCAAAATCACATAATTAGCTCTCAGTATATTGTAACTCAAGTGTCTAATAGGCGTGTTTGGCAGAAGCAACACTATAGTCACGGATAAAAAAACACAAACAAAAAAAAAAACTGGCGGTGACACAAATGGACTCTTTGCATCAGTATGATTCATTTGCCCATAAAAAACAAAAACCTTCTAAAATGCCTTTAATTGTTCTTCAGTGTACATCAGAAACACATGGAAAAACATCTATAAAAACGGAAACGGCAAAGTATGTGAAAACAAAATGTTACAGGTTAATTGAATTGTTTGTTTTTGGTAATTTACCCATCCTGATACACATGGGACCTAACATTAGCATTAGCGTTAGCATTAGTGATCGACTCCAGGGATACACTGGATTATAGAGATATGAACTGAATTTATTTACAACTGGTCCGGGATTTATGTGGCCACTAGAGGGAGTAGTGAGGCACTCTGCTGGTCTGTCATGGTGAGGAAATCTAACACCACAGGGCCTTTAACCCAAGCATCAGATGGAATGAGAACCACTAAGAAACAACTTCTAAAGTCAAAGAAAAGAAGTGATAAAAATAGAAGCTGCTGTCTTCTCTAATTCTAAGTTCTAACTTCCGTTAACATCTTGTGTCTTGTTCTCTCTGATTTCACTTCATGTGTCAGTTTGTACACAAAAGTAAAACTATCACCTGCGCTTTAGTGATTCCATAAAGCTCCAGCAAATGTATTAATTATTTCAACTCATAATTAACACAAGGATTAGAGGTATAAGGAATGAACAGAAGCAGTGGATTACATTGTTTTCTGCTTTGGTTATGCAGTGATTACAGTTATCAGCTTTATGTTTGGTGCCCATTTTACACAGTTTGAAGAATTAAATAGGAGAAATGGTATTTACATACTGAGATGAAGTGGGAAAATGACAAAATTCAGTGTCTGTGTTCTGTCACTGAAGGATACTGGTGTAACATTATACCCAGAAAATCACTAACCCCTTTAGTTTCATCAAACATTACAGGTTATTATTTAACCCCCACAGGCAGAGGCTGAACACATCTTTTTTTTGTCTGTAAAACACCTGAAAATCTATTTGTATCAGTGTGCTCTGTAAGTTGATCTGCTCTTTGTCTCGTGTGGACGTCCAGATGCTCAGTAATGAATGATGTAATTTATGAAAACAGATCAATGAAAACACATTCTTCTTCTTTTTCGACAGGGTCAGTTAATGAATTATAAAAAAAAAACAACCCTGAGAAACACCCAGGACAGTAGTTGAATGCAGGGCTTTAACGTGCTTAGTAAAGATTGGAGTGGATAAAAAAAAAAAAAGTATCTGGATGCTGAAAGCATTGATTTTCTGAATAAAACACATTAAATTCCTCAACAGTAAAAACATATATATATATTTTTGTAGAAATTTTGGTAAAATAACCCTTCTAAACGAAAAAAAAAAAGCAGAATTGGGACTTTAACCCTTTATCAGACTATTTTCGGTAATTTCCGTAAACATTAACCCTTTGTCTTATAATTTTTCTTATGTGTACATTCAGTGTTGTGCTGTTATTGGAACCTCATTTTTGAGGGCTCTGCACAAGGGATCAATCAAGTTCTACCTATTCTATTCTATTCTATTCTATTCTATTCTATTCTAATGAAAAACATGTTCACCATTTTCTGACATTTTACAGACCAAACCATATATTAATTATTGAAAATAGTCACTATATTCCATTAGCTGCAGCTCTAGTTCTAGTTTTGTCTTGTTCACCACATTGGCCTTCATGGTTGGATGGTTGTCATGGTTGTCATGGTGATTGAGTCTTTCCTAAACAAGATGTACATGAGTGAAGAAAGCGGTTTGAACAACTTTCTTTACAGACTGTAGTTCAGTCTGAAAGTCCTGGAGACAAAGTTGTTGCTTTTGGCCTTTTCAGTGGATTCATTGTAATATCATCTAATTAATACAAATAATGCAACTGAGAGTATTTATCTTTATGAGGCCATTGATCGGTACGCTGCCAGATAAAGATAAAGTTTAGCCACAAAATACAATCCAACTCTTTGCACTTGTGATAAAAGTGTTAAGAGGCTCTTTGCCCAGTCGGAGTGGTCACAGAGCCTGGCAGCGAAGCGTGGCCTTTACTAATTGTAAACTCAATGAAGCATTCTTAACAGATGCTGGTGGAACGGCTCCATTAGACCTTACAGGCGGCTGTCATCCACATATCAAAGCCATGAAAAGTCAAACTGTCATTATCACACGGCTCAAACCACATCTATCCACCCGCCAATTTAATTCTTATTAAATGCACATTATAAGTAGAGATGGATGGTCTTGCTCCAGTGGAGTTACTGCTTTGGAAAGACTTTTGGTAGGACACACACACACACACACACACACACACACACACACACTAACTAACTAACACAACTGTTTTTTTCCAAATGACAACCATAAAGTATTTATAAAACTGGAGAGTAAAGCCCCTAATGTTGCCAGTGATGGAAAATGTGGCGTATTTACAGCCATGGGATGTGATTTGAATGGATTTAATAGATAAAAGGTGGTTCAGCGTGTGTGCACAGCCTCTGTACAGAGTGATTGTGCAGGAAAAACAAAGCTGTGACAGTCCTGTGTTTTCCTGCCAGTTCGAGCGAGAGCAACCGCACGTGACACAACAAATATGCTCTGGGCCGTGCGATGCCGAGGTTATACCGAGTGACTCCCAGACCACAGTCCCTTATCTCCATGCAGCTTTATTTTTTTTTTTTATATATAAATGAGGGATTAATTATTGCCTCAAAAAAAGGAGGAAGCTGCATCCAGTAGATAAATCTACTGTAGTGGCTGCACCCTTGAGGGCCTCTCTGTGGAAAAAAGGGCGTAGGATGCTTTAATAAAGCGGTAAAGTAAATAAAACACACCAATTTAACTTATTACTCCTGCAAATTCACAACCGGAGAGCCAAGAATGTTTTTGTGTTTTGTTTTTTTTGGTTTTGCTGTTGTTGTTTGTATGTAAATGATTAATTGATCCTCTTTACAAAGTAATTAGCGTGCAATAATCATTTTCTGTTCCAGCCATCCAAATCAAATTGATAATAAACTGTTATCTTTATAATATCCCAGTGTGATTCTGCAGTGGAGTTATTTCTGTTTCCTGTCCTGCTTCCTCCTGACCCAGAGTTACCTTTTAACCCTTTATCGGGCAAGTGACTATTTTTGGTCATTTCCACAAACGTTAACCCTTTATCGGGCAAGTGACTATTTTTGGTCATTTCTGCAAACATTAACCCTTTATTGGGCAAGTGACTATTTTTGGTCATTTCCGCAAACATTAACCCTTTATTGGGCAAGTGACTATTTTTGGTCATTTCTTCAAACATTAAATATGGGCCAATCCCGTGCCTCAGTGAGGTCCAGAAGCATGTTGGTTTTTAGAACACTATACAGTGATTCAGAGATTTTATAGACATTTTGAAGTTGTAAATAGTGAATATGGGTGATTTTTGTCAGTTTATGACCTTATAACAGTTGTTTTATTGCATGTGTTTACTTTTCAGCAAGTGCTGCTCTGATGTTTTATGGTAAGAGGAGGGAGACTATTGTCACGGCAACCGACGAGGAGGTAGATGACGATGTCCAATAGCACACTAAGGTTGAAGTTTTGAATTTCAGAGTATTTCAATGAGTGCCCTATAAAGGGTTAAAGGCCTTTTTGGGGATGTACAACAACGATGGTATTTCAGACAATTGTGCGATTGTGTCAAGGTGCGTGGTAAGCCTCCCTTGTGTGTGCAACAAGCCAGCTGCTCCTCTGGGATATTACCGCAGACAATCTTCAGTGAATATTCATCAGGCACTGTTGCTGGCACACACACATATACAGATGATCATCATATACAACAATGGTCCTCTGATCAAAGGGAGCTCATTATCTCCCTGTCGTGCTGCAGATTTCTGCTGAAATAACCAATCAGTTGAGGATTTCAGAGTTGGGTTTCCTTTCTGCACGTCTCAGCACAGCATCGCTTTGGCTGGCAACACTCGCACCGAGGCACATTCCCTGATTCCTCTCCTCTCACCAAATGTTGATTTCGAGAGACTGTTCAGAAAGGGGCCCTTTGATTGCATTAACAATAAATGAGAAAGTGTGTCTAATTTATCTCTAGTGCACCGTTTGATTTCTGTTCTGATAATCAGCCTCTTAAAATGAGTGATCAAATCTTCACCAAGACGTCCCATTTGATATGCGTGGGTTGGCCTTAATGCATACGTGATGACTACCGGTTTGTGAGAAGTGAGAATGAGACTTGACCTGGATTATCCTCTTTTGGCTCTGCTTGAAATACGGTGATAATCACACGTCGGATTTGTCTGTTGACCACCACTTGTCACAGTCCACGGATCTGCATCAAATCTGCAAATGACGGCACCGACACCGTGGAGTTTTTTTCAAGACTGCGGCGTAGGAGTGAGTGATTGAGCCAACATCGTATATTAAGGCAAAAGAAATATCATGGCAACAGTAAAGATGTAAATTAAACAAAGACAGAAGACGCTGGAATGAATAAGAGAAACGGAAAAGCTTGAAAAGTGAAGATATGAAGCTGTGGCTGTTAAAACTGGCTGTGCTTTCAGACCTGCTGAGAGAGGCCAACAGAAATAAGGATGATGTATTATAAGTGGGTGTAAATGTGAAAATCCCTGCAATGCTCCTGTCGCCCAAAATGAAATAAAAGACCATGCAGCAGCAGTATCATTGCTCTTTGCACACTTTTACAGTCAAAACAGCCTCGTATCATCAAAAGAGGAGTGTTGTAAATCAGTGTGATGCAATTTGCACAACTGAATGTCCAGATGAACCTTAATAATAAGCTCATCAGGTATGTTTCACACTGAATTCAACTTGTTTTGCAGTGAAGAGCGTAGTTTGTTATCAGTACATTATTGCATTTTGTGTGATTGTTGCCAGGTTTTTGTAGTGGTGTTTTACGACACCTAAGATGGTTTTAGAAATGCCAGAATACATTTAAGACGACCAAAATCACCAACAAACCAACACTATGTGTCCACAGACTGTATCACTCACTGAATAAAGTATAAAGCTCATTTCTTCCACACATCTGTATTATGGTATCATCAAGTTTTCTTCGTCAAACTAAAACTCATAGATGCTTATTTTAACAGCCGGTCAAAGTAACACTGTGTCTTATAATCTTCACGTGTTGCATCAGCTGATAGTTTACATTATAGCTCTGTTAGCTTAGCTCTGTTTTTAGACATGATTATGTCAATTTTGGGGGCCCAAAATCAGTAGTGGTGCCCCAGGGAGGAGGGATGCCCCACCGACTGTCGGACTAGTAAGTATAAATTCTTCTATAAAATCTGCATTTAAGCTTATTATGTTTCAGGTCGTGTTATTGAAATCATAGCCTTCTGTTTATGCCCATACATCAAACAGTTTTGTATTACAGTAAAACTGTTCCCACAACAAGCAATCAGTTAGAGGCTGTTGTATAGATCTGTTCATTTGTCGTTTCTTTTCGTTTCTGATATTTTTAAAAATAAAACAATAATGTTTGTATAAAATGCTGGAAGGCTACTTCACCTGGCCTCAACACATGGTTGAACACATTAATTGTCTTGCCGACATCAATGGCTTGTCAACAAATGCGCGACTATTACCGAGATACTGATTTTATGCCCGTTGTTACAGACGATATGGTTTTCTGACTTTAGGGGGAGCCCGTGAGCAAAAGTCCCACGGTGTTGCTTTAAATTTAAGAAACCTGAGGCTAAGGGCGGGTGGCCATCTGGCTCCACCAGTTGGGGTGAGTCAAAAGCAGAGAAGAAACAACAAACAGACACTGGGACGGTTGGTGGGGACAGTGGCAGAGATACAGTCAGAGGCAGAGACACCTGCAGGACGAGGGACGGAAAAAAGCACAGTTTGAGGGAAGTGTAATGCACACTGACTGGCAAAAAAAAATGAAATAGAGGACACATGAAGGAACCGCTCCCGTGGTAGAGGCGGTATTACCAAATCTCCACCAGTGGACACATTTCCACTGTGGTACGCCGTCACACTGCCCACCCCACCACCATGCACACCCTGTTATCTGCAGTTTAGAGACATGCAGACAGAGATCCATCTGTGAAATCTCACACTAACTGGTCATTGAAAAAACATCCAATACGTTTTGATATTATTATATGGCAGATGTGGGATCTATATTTAAAGTACGCAGTTTTTTGATGGCTTTTTACTTTTATTCCCTACATTTTAGCACAAATACCTGAACTTTGTCCTGCTTACATTATTAAAACAGCCTTGTTATTGTAGCTTTAAAGTGGCTCTCTAGTTTTCATAAACTCTCAAATCACACAACACACTTAAGACTCCCAAAACCACCAACGAATGACAACCACCTGCAAATTCAGCATCCACTCACTGAATAAAGTATACATCTCACTGTTTACACACATCTGCATTATGGTATCATCAAATTTTCGTCTTCAAAATAAAACTCAAATCTCACCTTTTCTAACAGTTGGTTAAAATTACACTGTTTTATAATCTTTTGACTCATTTGGACGTTCAGAGGTTCCGTAGTTACCGTGGAAACACTGTCATTTTCTGCTACATGGATTTATCATTAAAACTTATACAGTTTGATAAACTGCAGTGATTGTAGATATATGAAATGACATATTTTGCTCAAAAATTCACTTTTTCCTCAGTTTTCTGTGTTCTCTATTCTGATAACATTTTAATTGTCTCTTAGATTTTATGAAAATCTACATGATTAGTGAATTAAATATAGAGTAATACCTTATTTTTGCTGAAAAATACAAAATAGAGGATAATATTATAATTAGTGGTGATAAATCACTTAGAAAAGATTAAATGTAAAGAAGCATTCATTTGGATGTTGCCACAAAAATAGTTTTAGGATTAAACATCAGGAAATCAGACGTCAGTTGGTCAGTGGATGTTTTCTGTTGTTTTCATCTTATTGAGTGTGTTGTTTGTGATATGCACCCAGGGATGATCTTTCCTCTGTTATTGTCCTCGTCTGGCTGCTGGATGTACTCTGCAGTGTCAGATCATCATCCTTCTTCCTTCCTCTGTTCCCATTTTGAAGGAATTTAGTCATTTTAAAACCAAGCACAATTGTTCCACTAAAACAACTTCTCTCCTGACATTATTTTTGCAAAAGCAGGGTTCCTTCATCCTGTACTCAGCACTGCCCAGAACAAGAGTAATTCAGTTTAAGAACTCGACTGACAGTCCAGAGAATCCAGAATGACAGTAGATGGTCCAGACCTACGTTATATGGACAAAAATATTTAGACGCACCACGCCTTCAGCTAATAGGACTTCAAATACTGTCATAATTCAAATGTTCATGTGAGCTGTTGTCAATAGTAATCATGAGAAATGTCAAATCAGTATTTCTATTAAGTTTTAAAGGCTGATTCTTCTCCATGAATGACAGGTGAATAAATTCTGCAGTTACTTGAGGTCTGAAATGATTATTTATAGTTATAAAGACACAATTATTTCAGTATTATAGAAATAGAACATTAAAAAAACAATAAAATGATTAAAAATTAAGAAAAAACAAACTTGGATTGGATGGATTTTTAAATGTTGATGACCGTGTACACTAAATTAACTCCAAAGACCAAATAAAACCCATTCAGTGCAATATTATTTGACACTTGTCCTTATCGTTTAGTAGCTCAACCTCCTGGTAGCAATGAAACACCTGAAGTGAATATGTCCCAATACTTTTGGCCATATATTGTATCTCTAGATTTAGCACAGTGCTAATGATTTATGGAGATAAGTCTGGTTATTGACACTTTTCCACTGACGGTATCACCTCAGCTTGTGTTGAATTGCACCGTCAAGCACTACTACACCATTCCACTGCAGGAATAGAACAACGTCAGTGTGGCTGGTTGTCATGGTGATGCAATGTTAACATGTAAAGTTAGCATCAGGGTGGAGTCAGTTACAAGCAAGGCAACCGTGGCAGAGGAGTGAAGCTATGGGTTATTTTCAGAAATTAAATGGTATTTTAAGAATTTTTAGACAACATTATTAATGATTATTAAGTCTTAGTCCTGACTTGATGTTTTCAGAGTTCCTGCTAGCTTAGCATCCAACATTACAACATGTTGAAAATACATATCGACATGATAATTTTGTGTCATGGTTAGTGCTGCTTTAACTTGTGTAGATTGGAAATGGTATTTGATGGTACCTGGTGGTCCCTGCCCTCATGTAATGGGAAAAAAAACATTTAGATAGTTAATCTCATACCGCCAGTGGAAAAGTGACATAATGTGAGCTGCAATGCTGCAAAATAACAAAAAATCAACAATTCTAATTGCATTAAAACAAAAGCAACAATCCTGCAATGTAAGGAGTAGGAATAGAGATATTTAGGTTATAATGTAGGGGGCAAAGGTTAAAGGTTAACTCCATAATCTGCGTACGAGGAATTTTGGTCTGCCTTTTACCCACCTAAATGCACACAGCACATAGCATTAGCATTAGCAATTAGCATTAGTGCTTAGCTGATCAGCAGCAGTAAGCTGCCATTGAATTCTGGCCAAAAAAAAAAACATTTAAAAAAGTGAAAAGAAAACACCTGAACACTTTCTAAATATAATTACTGCGAATTCTGACCATTCATACCCATCTTTACATCATGAACTAAGTGAATATTCACTTTTTTCGTCCCTATTCAGACTCATACAACAGCTGAAAGGTTGGAAATTGTTAACACAACTATTCAACACCTCAACCCTCATTTCTTACAATAACACAGAGCTGATGTGGAGATTGTGGAGCTAGTTCTCAAGTCAGCGCCGTATTGTGTGAGACGACCACAGAGATGTGGCTTTAAGTGAATAACACATTAATTCTGTGGTTATTGGAGCCTCAGCTCTGCAGTTTGTGCCTCTGAATATAGAGTTACAGTAACTACATGGACTGGGAGAAGAGGAGAGAGAGTCAAGGTAATGTTTTGCGCACATGCACAGGTTCAGCGGTGAGATAAGCAGCTTAGGAGCACAGGATAACACAGACTACCATTAAAAAACATCACTGTGGGTGTGTATATGTGTGTGTGGGGTTATGGTGCTTTCATGGCCTCCAAAACCGTGTGCACATGTTTCTGAACTGAAGTCAGCGGCCGTAATCTAAACATTAACATTGATCTGCTGTTTTTTTTATTACCACAGGCTTTCAGGCCACTCTTGAATGATCCTCCTTTGCTTGAAACAGCAGGATTTTTATTATTGCTTATTTGCCTTAATTTACTTTTATTTTCTTAGTCCAGTCAGCTAATGGTTTTCAACATTCTGGCAAAAAAAACAAAAAAAAAAAAAAAAAAACAAGAAGAGCCCTCCTGGGGTGTTCCAGAGTAATTCGGTTCCACCTGACGAGGCACACATGCTCGCTCAAATGCAGAATCAATATTAATCGACTCTGAGGGGGAGTGAGGCATGTCTCGAAGTAGACGTCGCAGCCTGGAGATGATATTTTAGGGAGTTTGAAGTGTTTCGGACTGTACTGCGCCGCCGTCTCCGTCAGGGTAACTGATGACCTCGAGAGGCTCTTTGTCTCCATGTTTCTGTCTTATTCATTTTCCCGCACTCTTCCAACAGCCTTGCCGCCATCGCTCCATCATCCCGGGTATTTCCTCTCGGTTTCTTTTTCTTGAGGCTCGTATCAATAATCTGAGATGGATTGAATACATGTGGGGCATTACTCTGTATTTGTCATCTTCAAGGCTTGCGTTAGGGTCTGGCAGATAGAATATTGATCGCAAATGATGCCTTGATTAAAAGTTAACCGTAGCCTGAATGACTTGTGCTAATCATTCTTATGAGGCTGTGGATGGGTATCTCATGTGCAAACCCATGACACACCTCTTGTTTATATAATTAGAGCTGTCACACTGGTGAGTCCATTGTGTTGCTGTTGCCCGTGGTTGCAGTTTCAGCAGATCACAGAGCGTTGCTATTCAACATTTTAAGCTTATTCTTCCATAGGCTGCATCATGGAAAATACATTCGATTTATCTTCCTCTACAGCAGCACTGAGACTTATTAAACTTTGCTCCAAGCGTCTCTGGAATATGTAATATATCATTACAGCAATTCAGATTAAAACAATCAGAAACTGTAGACTGTCATCCCATTAAAACATGTCCCCCACGCAGAATTATGGATCTGCTACAGAAACCAGTGTATAACCAGGACTATTTCATACTGAGGCCATTGGTGAATTAATCAAATTTTTAACCCTTTATCGGGCAAGTGACTATTTTTGGTCATTTCCACACACATTACAAGACAGTGACAGTAACAGTTCCAG
>JAPQRQ010036757.1:0-10773 GCA_037367365.1 Apogon talboti | reverse complement strand
TCGACTAAAAAAATTGTCGTCGACTAATTTTCATGGTCGATTACGTCGACTACGTCGACTAATCGCGGCAGCACTAAAACTCATTTGTGTCCAGTTGTGGATGAAGAGTATACTAACATGCACACTGCTGTTAAAGGGTGCATTATGTCTAGAAGTTGTCACATGGCTGTAGCCTGCCTCCAGTAATTTTGTGGCGGCAAGCTATGAGTCTCAAACTCCTGAAAAAGGAATATCTTTTAAAAGGAATGTCTGTGAATTTAAAAGAAAAATAGAGGAAATAGTAAAAAACATCATCTACAGAAAGTAACGTCAGTGGACAACAACCATGTCTTCAAATTAAATCATTGTGCAAATATCTCAGAATTTAGTAGTAGTAATGGCCACTGGATGCTAGCTATAGAAATCCCTGGCTCCAGTTGTCTTGGATTCAAAAAATATATTTTTTCTGGAGATTAAGTCAGATTTTTTTTCCAGGAGTCATTCTGATCTCATTCACTCCATCTAGACCATCTAATGCAGTGTTTCTCAATGGGGGACCAGGGCCGGTTTTAGCCTGTCATAGTAGGGTGGGCTGGTTGAAATAACAGGCGGGCAACTTGGTTGGTATGCACAGATGATAGCAAAGCCGAATAGTGGCCTGAAGGCTGACAGTTTGAATTGCAGTCCTGACGGCACCGAAAAGAAGTGGTTTGGGGATTTATTCAAGAATAAGAATCAATTTATTGATCCCCAAAGAGAAATTCAATTGTTGGACAGCTTATCTGTGTTCATTTACTTTAATATAAAATGCAAATGATTTTAAAAGTCATTCATGCATATTTCTTTTCATTGGATGAGCTTGAAAAATAAAAGAATGAATACTAAATACTAATAAAATAAATTATTCTCTATGTGGCTGGAATTAATACAAACAGAAGGCAGTCTACTTTTGTTCAAACTCAGACTGAAAAGTGGCACAATAGAACAACCGCACAAACAACTTAAAGTTGGCCAAAGGTAAAAGTAAAATATCTAAATAATATTTTTTTCATGTTTCACAAACCAAAAAAGTCTTATTCAAATTCAATGTGAAAAGTGACAAACGACAAAGAAAACATAAAATCTTTCTTTTTCCAACCCTGATCTTTAGACTCAAATTCAGTAGAACTATATACATATAAACCAGCAGGACCAGATCAGAACATTCTAGAAAATCTTTTTTTTGTTTTTGTCTATAGATATGTAAAGAATAACAGACAGACTACGTAGCCATTTCTTTTATCCAGTATCCTTCCATGCAACAATCTGTCTACATCAGTTGTCTGCTTTTTTTTTGGCAAAGATTGTGAGAAATTCACCCATGTCTAATTTGAGAGACCGTGTGTGTGTTTTACTGGTGTTGTGTTGCCCAATGTGTGTGTTTTATTGGTGTTGCTTTAGTCAGTGTGTGCGTACATAATGTGATGCAGGCAGCCGCTGCACTGGGCCTGCTGATCTGCAGGAGCACAGAGATGGTGCTCAGCCGAAGAGCATGTCAAAAAGTCACAGATACAGTGAAATTCTGATAGAGAGAATTGCAGTATTAAACAGAAACCCTGACAGGTGCAGCAGAGACTGAGGAGAGTTGTTTATTTCCCGCAGCTCAGAAACGGATGACAACCAATCACTAACGGAATAGGGTGGGCTGTAGGTTGCCCACCCAATCACAAATAAGCCCCAATAGTAGTGTAGTCTGTTATATTTTTCCACTGGATAAATGTTTTCCCTTAACTGTTGATTGGGTGGCCAAGACGGACATTTGGGTGGGCTGAGCCCACCTCTGCCCATGTCTACCGCCAGCATCGGATGGGACACCATCGGGGGGCGTTCGGAATGTGAATAAGTATCAATATCAAGCACCATGTTAAGGCAATGGCACATTTCTGTGTCTCCACCCTCCATAATAAGGTACTTCGCGGTACCTTTTCGAGCCCCCCCCTCCCACTCAACAACCTGTTTTGGAGCACTATAATGCAGCAAACGTCATTTTGAATTCATTTCCACTGCTTCGTCTTTTGATATTTCGGAAAATGGACCAAAAGAAAAACTACGACAAGTGGACCGACGATGAGGTCCAGGCTCTTTTGAGCGTATTTGCAGAGGAGGAATCAGAGGGACTTTGAATTAATGACATGAAATGGTCAAGTTTATGTAAAATTAGCGAACAAGGTGGCAGAGCTAAATGTAAGAGACACGCCTAAACATATACGAGAAAAGCTGAAGAAACTTAAGCAGGATTATAAGAAACTAAAGGACCACAACGGTTGCAGTGGATCTGACCACCGAACAAACAAATGGTATACTGAGCTACAGACCAGCATATTCTGGCACTGCAGCAACCGACTCAGCGACTTTGTTGCTTGAAGCCATGCATCAAGAAACAGCAATAGACCAGTGCATCAAAGGTAAATCACATAAATTTTCACTATTTGGTTTGTTACATACTGCTACAATAGTCAGCGGCACACCAGTTGTTTAGTTAGCCAAAAATCGAGTTAATGTAAAGCTAATGCTAACTGGTCAACAGTCTGACGCTAAACCTAAATCACAGACAGAGAACTGGATGTATCTGTGTTGATGCTGTGAGCTGAACCCTGATTTATTCTTTACGTATTGGGATTTCCAGCTGAAATGGACCAGATGGACTCAACGTCTTTTCCGATGCTGCGGCTCGTTTGTACCCTTGGCCTCAAGCAGCCCTCGTCCATCGTCTCTTGCCCTTTACAACCGCCCAGGTAAGACATTTCACATGTCACATCTAGAGCCCGACGTTTAATCTGGCCGATTATAGCGTATTGCCGATTAATCAATAGCGGTCAATATGTAACCTATGTATAAATTTTTTTTTGCTGCGCCCATGTTTTCGAGGCGTCTTGAACGCACCATCACTATCTCTCGGCGTTTTTGTTAAAACCAGTGTTTCCTGTGGAATCTTTTGGTGTGGCAGTGTGTAATCAGGGGGAGTGGGGTGTGCGTCCGGGTTGGCCGGTTTCTGTCCCACTTATTCAATGAGGGGGGGTATATACAGGGGCTGCGCGGTCCGTGCCGCACATACCTCAGAATGGGTATGCGCAAAGTGAAAGTGAAACTTAACAAGCGTTACTAATTCCTTTCCGTCTCCTGCTGTTGTGAGGCTCATTTACCTTTTCCCTACTTCCTGAAACTTCACAAAATTTCATTTGAGGGGGGAAGGATGTTCATTTAGGGGGGTATTGCCCCCTCTTGCCTCTTGCCCCATGAGCACATTAGTCTATGTATGATCATATTAGTCTATGTATGATCACTTTCAGCTGAATGCAGTGTCTTGTTTTTATTTTAAAATGATCAACTATAGTATCAAATTCTATGCTAATTATTTTAATTTAGTAGTGTTCTGCTTCTTACTTTTGAATCATAGTTTGGGTATTATAAGAATTTGTGTTCATATACAGTATATATCCTGTGTAGATGATAAATGGACAGCGCTTTACATGGCCTCTCATTCACCCATTCACACACACTCATACACCAGTGGGCGGCTGCTGCCATCCAAGGCACTGCCAGGCTCCACTGGGAGATATTTAGGGTTCAGTGTCTTGCTTGAGGACACTTCGACATGTGGACAGTCGGAGCCAGGATTTAAATCGCCAACCCATTGGTCATTCGATGACCTGCTGTACCAACTGAGCCACAGCCACCTTATTTTATATATTGGCCAACATATTGGTTATCGGCCATTATATCAGATATCATTTTTTTTAAACCGCAATATCGGTATTGGCATCGGCCCTGAAAATCCCATATCGGTTGGGCTCTAGTCACATCATACTGGTAGGAATCTTTCATCATGTGTTCTGTTACTCATTTTTGCATTTTTATTACTTTTCATGTAGAAAAAGCAACAGAGGGAGCGGGACCATGGAGTTCCAGACTGGCTTTCTGACTGTCGTGGACGAGCTTGTCCAGACACAAGCCCATGACGCCCTAACCTTTCACAGATGTTTAATTCCTTTTTAATCTCAAGGCACCTTGTTGTTTGCACCTTTTGTTTTATGTTTCAATTTTTAATAAAAAAAAATTCTAACCTAATATTATCTGTTCATTCACAAGGCACCAAAATACAAATGGAGTATAAGTACTTTTTTAAGTAATATGCTGTAGAATTAAATGCAGGCATTTGAGTAAATCTGTATGACTTTAGGGTTTAACCTGGACTATATCTATAAGACAATAGAAATGAATAAAGGACCGTCCATCACACTTTAAGTTGGACGTGATTTAGTTCAATGACTGAGGAGTTGAAAATACATGTTCTACCATTTTTAAATAAAAATTAATGGTATGTCATTTGGAATAGACTGTCAGATAGTTAACTTCACCTAAAATGTATTCCAGATGGATTAAGTGATTCAACAACCAGCAAAACATTGAACCAAAACCGCCCACTAAAAGTACTGTGTAATTTTATGGTGCTAGAGCTTAGCCCTTAAATGTACATGAACTTTACGTGTTACATGTTCAGCAGAAACGGCTTTGAATACTGCAGTTGTGGTGCTGTTTATGGTGTTTATGGTGCTGAAACTTAGCTTATGATTTTATATTTTTTTCCACCATATGCATTTATATCTATGAAGAACATATATTGTTAACTGATTCAGTAACTGTGAAAGAATCACTTTTATGTTGTCATCCATCTCACGGTCAATCTCCTCAATGGCTTGTAAAATCTGGTTTCTTTTTATAAGATTTTCTCTTCGGGCATTCACAAATGCCTTTGCAAATATTCAAATAACGTCTGTCATCTTTCCCATACAGATTGCATGGTTCTATTCGCGATGTAGTAAAACATGAGGAACAACAGAACAACTGGGGTGTCCTCCATCCTGGGTGTATTGTGTCGCACAAACAACGACGTGTGCTTGCCGGTCGCTGTTTATAGAGTAATTGCACTGTTTGGGTCTTCATCTTCTTCTTTCTACCACCTACTGGACTGGAGGTGTAGTGCCGTTTCTTTGGCTACTCCCCCATACGTCATCGGCCTGATTTGAATAAAGTACCGGGAACTTTGGGGTGAGATGAAAATGCAAAGCACACAGGTTACCAGGAATTATTTTACCCAGGTAAATAAGTTCCTGGTTATAAAAGTTTCTGGTATTTTGGTGGAAAAGGACCTAATGTGTGTCAGACTGCTTCACCATCCAAGAATTGTGTCATATAAATGTTTCATGAACTATACTATTACTCAATTATGACAGTCTTAGCCCGCCATTGCACCATTCACTAGTGTTAGCATGAGTTCAAAATTGCATTAGACTGCTAATTACAAATGGTTGACATTGCAGTTATGTTTTATTGTTGTATCGAACAACTCTATCTTTTAACTTTGAGAAAAGCTGAAATTACTTGACGGTGCTTACTAATTGTTCTATGGCAGCATAGCCAGTGTTTTCAGTAACTTAGCGTAGTGACAGCAACAGTCATGCAAAGACCCAAGAAGATGATTACCAAAATTTCTAATGCTGAAGTCAAGGCTTCAAAATGGTAGTCTTCAAACCAATGGGCAACATGCAATCACCATTAAAGTGATAGTAAACTCTGAAACAACACTATAATTTTGATTATATGACTCGGTTCTGAAGAAACACATCAAAGCCAGCAATAATACACATACAAATCTACAAGTTACGAAAATCTTCTTACACCTTCAGTTAACACTTTTGGATTGCTTTACTATTTGAAAAAAAAAAAAAAGTGAACACCCTCCTTACCTCCTCTCAGACCCTGCAAAATCATGCGGTGGGTGTATTTAGAGTCAGAATGAGGGTAAAGGTGTTTCCACAAATAGTCAAAAACAAATGTCACGCTGCACCAACAATATTTATTTATTTACTTACTTAATTACTTACTTAAACAGTAGTTTCTCACTCTCTTCACCTTCTATGGTCAGATTGGTGCATCTGATGCATCCCTACATTGCAGCTCAAATGTAAATTAAACTAAATAGAATGTATGCAGGGATGACCAAGAGGCAAACGCTGTGCTTGGTCCTCTTACTCATCATTTCGTCTGTAGTCACACACTGAGACACAGTTACAGGGCGTATCCCTCTTTGTAAAAAACTTCCCTTCCCTGGAAGCCACTGCTATAGAGTCATCTGTGTGTATGTGTGTGGTTGTGTGTTCATGTATGAACATGTGTGTATTAAAAAGTGAAAATGTGAACTCCACTAAAACCAAGACTGCTGATGCAACACTGTGTTGCTCTGTGTAATGCTGAAATTATGGACCCTTAGATACTATGAATGAACTGACATGGTTGCTTTGTCACATTTAAACTATTTGTATATAACCTATTTGTAAGATGATGATATTACAGCAAAGAAAGAGTGAATACCATTCATTTTCTACCATTGAACTGTTTTATTTCCGCTTGCTCTTATAACAATTGTGGTTTAGATTTATGATCCATTCATGTCCCACAGTTGACACATCTCAGCTATGTTGAAACATTGTGGACAATGCACACCATAAAACAGCTGGCTACGTTGCAATTCCCAAAGTGTATCACTTACACTTCCTCTTTCTAATTTCAACACTTCTCTCATTGTTACCCAAATATCATCATTCTAACTCCAATCATACTCATAGTTTTGATTACCAAAACATAAAAAAGCCAAAGTATATATTTAGACAAACTGATTGTTAGCTCTAATCACACAGACTGCCCTGTGGACTTTGTGCAGCTGTACACCCAACTAGATGGGTTTCTCTTTGAATAAGAACATTTTCTTCAGTGTCACCCTATCTTACTTTACTTGAAGATAAAGTTAGTGAGTTGAAGTTTCAGCTGAGAAAACAAAGACAGTGGCAGGAAACAACTCTCCAACATACTGTAGACCTATCGTGTTTGTGTTGGTCAGGCGTAAAGTGGAGAGTGAGTGGGGACCAGACAATGGAAAGCATGAAATGGCAAAGGAAGGAAGGCAGAGGTGAAAGGCAGAAAGACAGGAGAGGAGGAAGGAAGAGGGAGAGACGGGGACAAAAACTGGACACAGGAGAGGAAAGCAACCCCTGTGAGGTTTAGGGCTAGAGAGTTTGTGCCGATTACCCATGTGCGTTTGTGTAGAGCAGTGTACTTCTCTGCTGACCAACCAGTACACACAAATGCAGCAGGGGCCACTTCATTTTCTCAGTTCTTCTCAAATCAGAGTGACAAAGAGCAAGTTATCACAGAGCTTTTCACAGTATTATTCTCTGCATAATGGGAACCAGTGCAGCCTTTCTGACGCTGTTGTGCCAGCCAGTGCAGGCTACATTTGAGTGAAACAAAAAAAAAAAAACTGCAAACAGTCCACAAACTGAGACCCCACACACATCAATACACACATGTAACCTTAAAACAACTCTATTTTTAAGTGTGGAGGAAAAGAATCAGTGATTTAGTTCACCCAAGCATAAAGCACACAAATGTAACTCACAGACTGTTCTGAAGAGTGAAAGTGGAAGACAGATGCCACAGTTACATGCGCACAAATATTCTACTGCATGTCAATCCTCATACTATGCATTACATACAATCTGTGTACTATTTTTCAACATTCTTTGATAAAGAGTACGATTTATCTTTTCAGACACACCGGTCGTGGTGTTAATCCTGTCACTTCGGCAGCACAATCCTTAAAGATTAGTATATAAGATTTGTATGTACGTGTTGTGCTGAGAGCTAGTTGTTTGTTGACATTAGTGACTCCACTTCTAGGGTAATAGTAAATAGTGTTAGACTGTTGCTTGCTTTAAAGCAGCAGAAAATAGGTTTTTGGAGCATAAAGAGTTTGATTGGGAAACTGACCTAAGTCCTCTGCCTAGAGATCAGTATCCAGACTATTATTATATTCATAGATAATCAGTCATTTGCTTAGAAATGGAGGTAGCTAATGTCAACATATGAGAGCAAGACACACTCCAACACAAATTATACATTTTTAGTCTTTAAATTACAGGAAAATGGTAGCAAGTACTCCAGCGATCAGAGATGATAACATCCATCTGATTTAGCTGTTATGTTTTTAGAATTATTATCAGCCTTTCTGAGTTATTTGTGCTGGTAACATACCATTGGTTTCAAATTGAGGTTTTCAGACATACTGAGTAGTATGTTTATTTAATGTTCTACATACTGTATTAGTATGGAATTTCAGACACAGCCATGGGCTTTGTAAATAGCATATTGGATTTGACTATTTTCCAAATGGAACATTTACAGATTAAGACGTGTTACATATGCCAATATTATTTTGTGATAAATGACCTTTATGGCCATCTCTCATACACAAACCAAAAAGCCATCGGTTTTTTATGCTTGGGTAAAGATTCATGACTTAAAGAAAATTTCTCATCAGAAGTAGGACTTTACCTATTTTTATACCTTGTGAAACACTTGGACATCAACAGGCTTTTGATTTTGTGCTGGTGTGCATTGATAACCTTTTTAAGATAATCCAGTCTCCTCTTCCTGGTGTTTCTCATGGCTCAATGTTGAGGCCCATGGATAATTTCTTGATATCATTCTCATTATCTTTCTTCATTCTTCCATCATCCATCTTCCATCAATCTTCATTTGGGATTTGTCAAGCTGAGTTGGTGCCAACAGCCATCCCAGCATCTGTGTCTTCACAACATAAAGCAAATGATTACCACTAACCAACAGTTTTAGTACATCCTTGACCTGAGGTAAAGGGTGACATTTTTGGTCACACAGGTTTCCAGTCACTTGGCACCATTTCACATTGGAGCAAACCAGTGATTCTGAGTGTTTGTAAAAAGTGACCTTAAACTCTTGTGTATTGGACCGTCTCTTTGAACAATGAGTTCTAGATACTCCGCCATCTTCTCACTTGTCCATATGTTGACGAGATAAATGACTTGTTAGGGTATTATTATTCAGGAATATTACTGGAATAGTCATTTTCAATAGCTGTGTTAACAGCTATATGGGAAGATTGTCTTTCTCAGAACATGAGCAAAAACCTGAATATTTTATGCATGTAATTGTAGTGAGGGAGTATAGGTGTAGAAGGGGTGAATGTGGGGAAGGGGGTGAGACAGAAATGTACAGACAGGCAGCGAGCAGCTGTAAGTGTGTTCTCCTCATTTGTCTCTGTGCTGTCTGCATTATAAATGTCTCCCTAGTATCTAATTAGCATATGTATGAATATATTATAGTAACCTTTTCACTGACACAATATTTGTAGTGTTCCCTTGTTCTGCCACTGTGTGTGTATGTGTGTCAGAGAACAAATGATGGGCAGAAATTGAGAATGTTTCTGGATTCATTCCAGTGCACGTTTGACTGCAGCACTTTACAGTGTCATAACGTGTGTTTGCATGAGCCTGTGTGCATGACTCATTACACTTCAGTGTCAGAAAGTGCACAGCTCTCTCCAATTAACTCTGTCCGAGAGCTGAGAGCTTTGTGAATGTGTGTGTGTGTGTGTGTGTGTGTGTGTGTGTGTGTGTCTGTGTGTGTGTGTGTGTGTGTGTGTGTCTCTGTGTGTGTGTCTGTCTGTGTGTGTGTCTATGTCTCTGTCTGTCTGTCTGTCTATGTCTCTGTCTGTCTTTCTGTCTGTGTCTCTGTCTGTCTGTGTGTCTGTCTGTCTGTCCTCAGTCTGACCGGATGGATGACCAGCGCTGTTCCCTCCCTGTCTCCGGTGACCAGGAGGACTTCTTCAGTCTTCTTCAGAGGGTTCAGTCCAGGAGGATGGACGAACAGCGAGCATCTCTGCTGCTGGAGGACGACCAGCACACGCATGCTGGCGGTTTGTCAGGCTCCGCCCACCATCATCCTCACTGATGAACTGACGGAGACAGGCATCACTGATGTCTTTCTGTCAGGACAGTGTCCATCCTCTGAAAGCCTGACCAAGTACGTTTAAGGACTGGTCAAGTGTAACCCAGGTGACCGAACCGACCAATGACAGGGCTTCATCTGTAAACCCAGACAAAACATGGCAATGAAGTCTCCAATCAGCCACAAACATCTGAGGAAACACTTGAGACAACATCTGAGGAAACACCTGAGACAACACCTGAGGAAACATCTGAGACAACACCTGAGACAACATCTGAGGAAACACCTGAGACAACATCTGAGACAACACCTGAGACAACATCTGAAGAAACACCTGAGACAACACCTGAGAAAACATCTGAGGAAACACCTGAGACAACATCTGAGACAACATCTGAGGAAACAACTGAGACAACATCTGAGGAAACACCTGAGGAAACATCTGAGACAACATCTGAGGAAACACCTGAGGAAACATCTGAGACAACATCTGAGGAGACATCTGAGACAACATCTGAGGAAACAACTGAAACAACATCTGAGGAAACACCTGAGGAAACATCTGAGACAACATCTGAGGAAACACCTGAGGAAACATCTGAGACAACATCTGAGGAGACATCTGAGACAACATCTGAGGAAACACCTGAGACAACATCTGAGACAACATCTGAGGAGACATCTGAGACAACATCTGAGGAAACACCTGAGACAACATCTGAGACAACACCTGAGACAACATCTGAGGAAACACTTGAGACAACATCTGAGACAACATCTGAGACAACATCTGAGGAAACACCTGAGACAGCATCTGAGACAACATCTGAGGAAACATCTGAGACAACATCTCAGGAAACACCTGAGACAACATCTGAGGAAACACCTGAGACAACATCTGAGACAACACCTGAGGAAACACCTGAGACA
>JAPQRQ010036756.1:0-10774 GCA_037367365.1 Apogon talboti | reverse complement strand
TCCCAAATGGATTTTACTCGATTTGAAACCTTTCTTAAGTGATTTATCACCATTTATTATGATATTATCCTCTGTATTTTGTGTTTTTTCAGTGTAAATCAGGTATTTTCCTAAAGTTAATTTACTGATCATGTAGATGTTGTAGGAAGCCAGAGATTCTGTATTGGTTTGCTAATTAGAATAGAATAGAATAGAATAGAATAGAATAGAATAGAATAGAATAGAATAGAATAGAATAGGTTGTTACTGTCACTGAAAATCGGTTTAGCAGCTCTATTTCTGTTTAAGATAAGATAAGATAGACTTTTTTGATCCCACCATGGTGAAATTTCTTAGTTGACAGCAGCAAATACAAAAATAAATTGCAGGGAAAACAGAAAATATACACTTGTGAAACATAAAATATAAAGAGAAAAAAGACTTTAACAGCAGATTAACCCTCTGTATCCTCTGTATTTGAGTTTTTCTGTAAAAATTGGGGGTTTAAAGTTGAGGGTTATTGCATCAGAAACAGATCAAACTGAAGAAAAAGTGACTTTTTTCATTAAATCTGTCATTAACTGAACATAAACCCAGTGTGTCCATCCACTGTCATTGATCCAACTCCATGGGTTTTACTGGTGAATCAATGTTGGAGACGATGACGGTGTTTCCACGCTAACTACGGAGCCTCTGAACGTCCAAATGGGTCATATCTGATGACCATGAAAAGATGAATAACTGTATTTTACACTGAATTTCTGAAACATTTTAGATCCGTAGATGGTTTTGGTTGACAGTGGATGTTTGGGTCTTTATGGGTTAAAAAAAAGAACGAAAAAAAAAGAAAACCCTCCCGACTGGAAACCTCTGGCTGAGTGAAAAAACACACCTTTCCTTTCCCTCCGGTTGGTGCAGAGTCGGTACCTGTGGATCGAACGTGACTGCAGTTTCCATTTGGTTACCATGGTCTGAAACTGTCTGGGTCTTTGGTCTCAGCTGGTTCAGTTTATGGGGTGAAAATCTGTAAAACACACAACTAAAAACACACCCGCCTTAAACTTTATGTTTCCATTAATGAATAAATTAAAGGGTTGGTGTGGAAGGTTTGATGTGGGCTGGTTTTACTGCGTTGTTTTACCTCCGTTGTTCTGATTCTGTTCCAGTGAAGCAGCTGTAACTCGGTTTATAATCTATCATTATTAATATTAGCAGTAGTAATAGTATTATGAGCTACTTGTCCATATGGTATAACATTCCACAAAGACACATTAACATATTTAAACCACCTACAAATAATAGAATTCATATAAACCTCATCAGATTTCGTTGTATGCTCTTTTAACCCTCCAGTATCCAGGTGAGCATATTACGCACACTTTGCACTTCATGTTATAAAAAAAAAAGAAATCACATTATTTGTCACAGTTTGTTTCAGATCAGAATTCAAAAGTTGTTCATTTTTTCATGATTTTTTAAATTCTGACCCGTCCACTAAAATCAACACATTGTAAATAACGTTGAATTCCTACACTAACACCCTTCTACCAAGTGAGTATAAAAAACACACTCACACATTTTACATTTAACATTTGACAAAATAATAATGTATATTAACCAGTTTTGGTGTTAATCATTGACATGTGCCAGGATAAAAAAAAAATCCAAAAAATAAGTAATCCAATTTTTATTGTACAAAAAGTTTTCGTGTCTTTTGCATAAAAAAATATGGGTTGTTTATATTACAAACATGACATGTCACGAGAAATCATTCCATAAACATGGTGAGGAACATAAATATGTGTTGTTTTGAATCTAGAATGCTGGTTCCCCTCTACCTCCTACTAAATTCAACAGTGACTGGGTTTCCTGGTGTGTCCACACATACAGCGCCATGTTTGTTTAAAACTCTTCTTCTTCTGTTGTTGTTGTAACATCCGTCAACATCCAGGTTTTTTTGTTCACACGACTCTAGTTGCTCAAAAAGGTCTTTCCATTGCAGTTTTAAGTGATATTCCAATTTCGTTACGCCCGAAAAATCACCTCTTGCAAGCGCAAAAACTTTTCATCAAAAAACAAATTTTGGCAAAATTGTCATTTTTCCATTAGGCAAATTTTTATGCACAAGTTACGTTTGTGCAATTTGTCCAAATATAGTCACTTGCCGGATAAAGGGTTAAACTCCGGTAAATCCAACGGCTCCACACCGGCCTTCAGTTGTGTTTCTGACTCCGCCCCTCTGCTGGTTCTTGTGTTTGTGTACGATACAGATTTGTAGGTTTACTGGAGTTTGCCTGTTCATGACAGTTTGATTCCGGTTCTTCAGACCTGGAAACATCCCTGGACCTCAGTGTCTATTGCATTATCGTCGCCGTGTGTCAAAATTGCATTTAACGGTTCTAATCCAATCAGAGCTCAATCTCCGAGCGCCTCAACCAGCGGCTTTCAAACGAAAATCAATCTCTGCTGCCAGGGGATTCTCAGCGCTTCTCCTCCTACCCGTCACATTTAATTGGAAAGTAATGAAATTTCTTTTTAAGGAAATGATAGAAGTTTACGAGGATGATCTTGTTGGGGAGACGTAGGAGAGTCTTATCTGGGTTGGGTTTTTACGTGGAGGCAGAGTCGGTCCAAACGGAAAGTGTCTGCTCCTTTCACTGTGGCCTTGTATAAAATTACCTGCTTTTATATCAGCGCTGCCATCTGGGTCCTATTACCTCAGCAGCTGATGAGCCCGACTAAAACCCTTTCATTTGTCTGTCAGAGGAGAATACAGCGCTTTACCAGGAAAGGTTATGTCTGTTATAGACCACAACTGTTTTGAAACCCATTTGGATGTATGTGGTCCAGGTGTAAATGCAGAGCTATTCTGATGATACTAAGTATAATAATAATAATAATCATCATCATTATCATCATCATCATCATCATTACAGTGAATGTTATGATGACGATAGGAAGAAGCAGATTTTTATATCATCATATCATTCTATACTATGACCAAGTTTTATATCATTATATAATATACTATAATTTTATATCAAATACTATGACCATTTTTTTGACATCATACTATACTATGCCCAATTTTTATATAATCTATATCATAATACTGGAAGGTCTCACAGCGTCTGTCTGTCGGATTAACTAACTTCCGTCCCTAGATATCAGTATTAATATATTAATTGTCGTTTAAATTTTAAAGAATAATTTACCAAAAAAATTTTTTTATGTCACTACTTAAAATATAGACTAATATGTTTTTCCAAAAGTCTGCTCTCCCCAGCATAAAAACTACCACATCTACAACCCACGGGTCAACGCGCTAGTTATATTATAATATACTATGACTATTTTTTATTTCATACTATACTATTACTAATTTTTATATTAGAGCTATTCCGACGACACTAAGTGTAATAACATCACTACAGTGAAGGTTGTCATGACGATAGGAAGGAGCAGACTGGGTGGCTCTGGTGGCAAGACTGAACTAAAGTCAAAAACAGAGCATTTTCAAAGCCTAAATTATCTCCCAAATCACCAACATGGTTTGGTAAGAAGAATATAGCATATTTTATCTCGGTATTTGGGAATTTGCAGTGGAGCGTATAAATATACTGTTTTAAGGCTGCCATTAGTGGTCTGAAGAATGCGAGTCACATAAGGCAGCTGCTAAAGGCCTGTGTGGGGGCCAGGGATGGCATCTGGTTTCAGGACAAGACGGTTACCAAAGTGGGGTTCAAAGAGCCGCAGCGACGGACGGCCTGGCGTTGAACATCCACATGGATCATATGATGCTAATGACGTGGAGGCGGAGCCAAAGATAACAGACAGTAGTGATTCAATGACGCGGACGGAGCCAGTTTTTCGTCTTCACGTGTCACATGCAGGATTTGTGTCCGTTTATGTCCGTTTTACACATCAACTGTGAAAACCGGCTTCTTTGCTCACCCTGTACACATGAACAGACACTTGGCGGCGGCGGCGTATCCAGCAGATACATCCAAGCGCTGTTTACTGCAGCCATGTGACAGCGTATGACAGATTGTACCTCCTTGTCAACAGCGGTTACCATGGACCGCCCTACACATGCAAACATCCAATAAGAGACCTGGGCAGCGGCTGCAAACGACCACAACACACACACAAAACACACACAACATGTGCTGTGGATACACACAAAACCAGCGGCGTGACAATAGACATGGAAACCCACAGCTAAAATTACACCGACACTGGACTGTGCAATCATTTCACCTGCAACTTAGATTCATTTGACAGGAAATGAAACGACATGAGACCATGAGACCCACTTGAATTCCATCATTTAGAATTTATTAAATCATTATTGCGTATTATTTACATATTACATATTATGTGTATGAAAGATTCTTTGCTGCTGCTTTAATATGTGAATGATAAAAGGAAGGTGTACAGATTTAGGCAGTTTATGTTTCTGAGGCACAGTTATGAGTGTTTTATACATTTCATTGACTAGTTTTGTCAGATGAATCATATTTATGCAAATTTGTGTCACTGTCAAAATTTCTGACCACAATTGTGTGCCTTTTCACTTAATATTACTTTGTTTTACATGTCAGATGTTTTCATACTCTACTATACTTTTTTATATCATAATACAGGATGGTATTTTTTTTCCTCATATTATACTGTGATCATTTTTCATATCCTCCTATACTATGAACAATTTTTACACCATAGTATACTGTGATTATTTTTTCTATCATACTATAATATGACTATTTTTATACAGTACTATACTCTGGTCAATTTTTATGTCATATTATAGTATGACCAATTTGTATATGTCTTCGTGACCGACTTCTGACAAAAAATTTTTTAACTAAAATGAAAGTTCTTGCCAAATTTCATGCCAAAAGCTGGAACAAAGCCAAAATTATCACTAAATGGGAAAAAAACAAAAGTGAGAAAAGCGTACAAAAATGCCTGAAAACTGAAGAAAAAGGGACTTTTTTTCAGCAAAATCTCTCACTAACTGAACATAAACCCAGTGTGTCCATCCACTGTCACTGATCCAACTCCATGGGTTTTACTGGAGAAGATGATGGTGTTTCCATGGTAACTACGGAGCCTCTGAACATCCAAATGGGTCATATCTGATGACCATGAAAAAATGAATAACTGTATTTTACATCAGTTATTGACATGTATTGATAGGATTAATGGATCAACAGGATCTACATCAGTAGATGGTTTTGGTCAGTGGTGGATGTTTGGGTCTTTAAGGGTTAATGTCATAAAAGGTTTTTACTGCATCACAGAAAATCAACTTAGAGCGTTTTATGAATTTACTGTCCAGGTAGGTGGATTTTTGAGGATGATGATGATCATTATTATTATTTTCATTTATTTTATTATTATCATTTTTATTTTGTTTAACTATAATTTTATTATTGACAGTGTTTCTGTTCCCACTGTTATGAGGGAACATCCTAATTTATCATATGTGTGTGTGTACATGTGTGTATGTCTGATGTGTTTTTATAATATGAAAAGTAAAAAGTTAATAAATATATTGTACAAAAACAAAATCAGCTAAAACTAAACAGTGAGATGTGATACCCAGTGGAACCCCATTTGTTTGAGTTTGTGAATGAACTTGAACGGTTGGTGTTCAACGTTATAGCGGTGTGTCTGAGAGGACACTCATTCGTCCTGCAGGTTCGCAGTCTTACATAAGATAAACCTGTTAACCTCAATGAGACTAATCTCTGAGACGAGTGGATCACCTTCCTCCCTGCCCTCCCTCACCTTCTCAGACGCACAAACACACACCCTGTACACTGTAAAACAGAACTTGGCCCTTTTGCTCTGTTGACATATTAGTCTGTGTTACAAAAATAACTGATTAATGGACTTGTTATAAAACAAAAATACAAGTTAAAACTATGAAAAAAAATATTAACTCGAAAATCCTTGTCTAATGAATCCATAAGGACTCATACAGTGACCAGCGAGCAAAACCATCGACTGATCTAACCTGTTGATCCACTAATCCTATCAATATATGTCAATAATTAATGTAAAATACAGTTCTACCTCAATTATTCATAGAATAAAATGTACAAAAACTTGCAAAATGAGAATAAAATGAGCAAAATACTTGAAAAATGAAGAGTTGGATCAATGCCAGTGGATGGAGACACTTGGATTATGTTCAATTAATGACAGATTTTACTGTAAGATCACATTTTCTTCAGTTTCCTCTGTTTCTGATATAATAACACTCAACTTTAATCTGAGTTTTTATGAACATCTACATGAATTAAATACAGGAAAACACATGATTCACTCTGAAAAAATGGAAAATACAGAGGGAATATTGGAATAAATGGTGATAATTGCTTAAGAAAGGTTAAATAGAGAGAAAATTTCATGTAGGAACTGACATAAAAGAAGCAGTGGGTCTTTATGGGTTAAGTTTGTAAATTCTGTCGACAGTTTAGGAGAGTGGGCGGAGTAAAGCGCAGTGTCATCATGTTTCAGTGGTGTATCTTCCTTTTCCGGTCGTGAATTTATCATTGCTCTTTTGTGCCTCGTTTCAAAGCGTTATCAGACTCAGACTTACTGTCATTCAATAAACAGACATGATAAAACAAAATATAGTTATCCAGGTCTCGATGTTTGGCGCATGAAAAAAATACAATATTAAATAAAATATATTTATAAAGATCAAATATTAAATAAAATATATAAAAGCTTAATAGAATAGAATAGCATAAAAACTAACAAAAAATAATATAAAGTAAAATAACGCACATTACGCATTTATTTAGTTTAAGAAATTCCCTCAACTGTATGAACTTCTACTGTTTGAAATTTATGGAAGCCAAAAAGATTTTCATAATGAAAATAAACATCACTTTTTTACAGGTTAAACAGATAAATAAAATGCAAAAAAAAAAAATTAAAAGAAAGAAAGAAAGAAAACGTTGGTAAATGATGGTTGCTGTATTTTTTAAACTGAAATTGCTGCAGCTGAACTTTTATTATTATTATTATTGCATTTTCAATTATGTCTTGGTCAGCTTTTAAATGATTAACTGAGATAACCACTTGTAAAGAAATAAAAAAAAAAATTGAACAAATCTGTGTCTAAAAAACAAAAATAGGGATATTTATTGAGAAATGATGCATGTGAACAGAACAAGTTGTGGTTATTTGTGTTTTTTTTTATTTAATGTAAAAATTGAATGCAGTCCTTTCACTCATATTTTGAAGTTGAAACCATGTGTTATTTTTTACAGTGTACTGACCTGCCATATTCTACTTTTTCCTCTCCCACTCAGCTCCTCCTGTTTTCCTCCCGTCCCACCAACGGCCTCGTCCACAGTCCATGAATCTGTCAGCACCGTTCGGTCATTCCATCCCAGTGTTTCCTCTGATAGTGTCGGCTCAGGTGTACGTTTACAGGACTCGATTAATCTTGCGCCATCGGCGGCGGCGGCCAATAGTTGCCTATCGCTCCCACTGACCTCTTTGTTTGTGTCTCCTCCAGTGTCCGGTTTCTTCGTGCTTTCCCATAAGAGGCCGACTCCAGGTCGCAGGTAAACAGGTGTTGCACTGAGTCGTCTTAGATTACCTTTTGCCACAGAACAAAAGGCTGGAATTTTCCCAGTTGGACTCATCTCCACTCTAAATAGAACAGATACGGTGTCAAAACATGTCACAACAAACGTAGATGAAACAGACGAGTAAATGTCAGAGGAGTTCTGGGGTCAGTCTGACCTTTAACCTCCTAGGACCCACTGTCCACGTATGAGGACAAGAAATTCACAACTTTATACAAAAAAAAAGAAACAACTGTCCACTGCAAATGACATTCCATAAAAATTTTTAAGAATGCATCTGAAAAAACTGTTGCATCATGATGTTTCTAATATAAGCAATTATTTAATTAAAAAAAGCCAAACCTCAAAAACCTGTGGGGCTCCTGGGTCTGAGGAGTTTAACATCAACATGTGCACTCTATTAGGACGAACACTGAAGGTACATGACTTAGAACAGGGGTGTCAAACATACGGCCTGGGGGCCAAACCCGGCCCGCCAAAGGGTCCAGTTTGGCCCCTGGGATGAATCTGTGAAATGGAAAAATTACACTGAAGATAATAATAATCGAGGACGTTAAAATCCTTTTTGCTCAGGGGTCACGTCACATAGGTCGGACCAGTAAAATACTGTCATAATTATATAGAAATAATGACAATTACAAATGTTTGTCTTTGTTTTAGTGTAAAACAAGTAAAATTACATAAAAAATATTTACATTTAAAAACTATCCTTTCACAAAAAATATAAATAATCTGAACAAATATGAACAACCTGAAATGTCTTAAAGAGAAGTAAATGTCATTTGTACCAGTATTCTGTCTGTTATTAAATGTTGTGTGTATTTGTAGATCCACTGTGATCTGTAAATTATAATATACATGTGTACATGATAAACTGAGGCAGAATATTGGTAAAATTGTATTTATTTTTCAAATAAATCTGATATTTTCCTACATTTCAACTCTACTAAATGCTTCAATGAGTCAAATTAACTCCTCACATACAAAAACTCAACCTTGGTTTTAATGCATCCACTTTTTCCTGCATGTAACTGTTTGCTCTTTAACATCACATGTTATAATGAAGTGAAATGTCAATGAAACAAAGGCAGTATTGACATAATGGGTGAATCTGACACTAACATGTGCTTTATGGGCTGTTTTCTCTGTTTTCATGACATGGATACGCTCTCAAACAGCAGCTTTACCAGAGGCATTGCTATGATCATTACATACGGCGTGACAAGCAAAGGGGAAAATGAGGGTGGAGACCAGACTGGGCTGGGTGGTCTGGTGATCAGGACTCATATGTGGGGGGGGGGGGTTTGGACCGACGTGTGGCACAGGACGGTAAGAAATGTCATGTGATGTTTCTGAGTTTGGGTTGAGTTGACCATCTGAAGGCAGGAGAATGTCGGGTTGGCAATTTTTTAGTGATTTTTTGTCTTTTTTTTTTCTTCTTTTGGGATTTTAACACCTTTTGTCCAAATAGGGTCATTTCAGGCTCCTAACAGTCAAAACGGAGGGAAAAAAGCACAACAGTATTCAAAAAAACCATTGGGACGTTTGTAAATTTGTATTTTTTGCATCAAAAAATATGGTTTGTTTACATTACAAACATGTCATTTAAAGGGTTAAAAACAGTTAAATGTTTGTTTTTTTGTTTATGGCTCAATTTGATAAAATGCAAAAAAAAAAAAAAGTAAAAAAAAAAACTTAAAAATAAACTTTGAAAATCATTTTGACATTACTACGGTGCTTTAGGTGCTTAACGGACCTCTGTGGGTGGAAACTGGAGGGTTACGACAACCTGTAATTTTTTAAAGAATTTTACGTGTTTCGTCTCTGTTACCAGGTCGGAGGCCGTTTGTTGTTTGTTGTCGTGGCGACGCAGACGCTCAGACAGTAGGTCCATGGATCTGTGACCCACAGCTGACTTCACTAACTATTTATCTCCCCTGTGTCTGTTCACATGCATGATAAATGTTTCCTTACTGTTTGTACAAACTCACTCCTTTGGAATTTGTTTACAAGCTCTGCTCGATGTGAGGGAAGCTCCGTCTGTTCACTATTATCCCACACTCTTAGAAAGATTCAACGTCTTAATGGTCAAAAAGCGGAGGGAGATGTGGAAATTCAAACAGTGCATCGGTTTGGCCTCAGTAGCAGCTCATCACTGTCAGACTGGACCGGACTCTGGACCAAGACACTGGACCAGGCTCTGGACCAGACTCTGGATCAGACCCTGGACTGGACTCTGCAGCAGACCCTGAACCAGATCCTGGGATGGACCCTGAACTGGAGTCTGGACCGGACTTTGAACTGGACCCTGGACCAGACTCTAGACTGGACCCTGGACCAAACTCCAGACGGCACCCTGGACTAGACTCTGGAGTGGACTCTGGAGGGGACCCTGAACCGGATCCTGGACCGGACTCTGGAGCAGACCCTGAACTGGGCTCTGGACCGGTTTTTGGACTAGACTGGGCTTGACCCTGAACCAGATCCTGGGATGGACCCTGAACCGGATTCTAGACCGGACTCTGAACTGGACCCTGAACCAGACTCTGGACCAGACCCTGGACAGGACTCCAGACCGGACCCTGGACCAGACCCTGGACTAGACTGACTCAGCAGCCGGTTTTGGTAGCGCCATCCCTCCAAACAGTTCCCGGTTATTCCATAAAAACTTTCATCTGGAAAAAATTCTTCACAGCAATAGAGAGGGGAAAAAAGGGAGAGCAGTCCCGTGGATCCGGCCTCTGTCCAATCCTGGCTGTGGAAAAGCCATCAGAGCAGCTGAGTGCTCCTGATGGCTCCGGAAAGCTGCAGGACCAGCGGTGAACAGGACCAACGCATCTTTTGTTTTATTCAGAGGTAAACGGAGCATAATGACACCGCCGAGCACAAGGCCACGAGGACTCACTCCACTCGGCTCGACTGAACAAGCATCGCATTGCATTGACATATTTCACAAGTTGTCCTTCAAACTTTACAATCAGATTTAACTCATAAAGACGCAAACATCTACCAGCGACCCAAACCATCTACTGATGTAACTGTTTAATACCTGCTGATCCACTAATCCTATCAATTTATGTCAATAATTGGTGTAAAATACAATTATTCATCTTTTCATGGTCATCAGATATGACTCATTTGGACGTTCAGAGGCTCCGTAGTTACCATGGAAACACCGT
>JAPQRQ010036754.1:0-10776 GCA_037367365.1 Apogon talboti | reverse complement strand
CGCTAGTATCGATCCGATACCAATACTCACCTTGGTATCGATACTATCGATATTTAGATCGATACGCCCACCCCTAGAGGAAAGCCCCGCGGCGGCCCCCCGGGAGTCCCCAGGCAAAACCCTGCGGTCCCCCAAGGACACCACAATGAGAGCCCTCAGCTCGGACGTAAGCAGGTTAGGCTTATAGTCAACACTATAATGACGAGCAATGCTGACAAGGTCATCCCAACCGAGGGTGTCCAGGAACGCCACGTTCCTGGCAGATCAGCCAGGAACGTGGACAGAACGTCCAGACTATCCATAACAACAACAGACGCCACAGGAAACAAGCAAGAACACACGGCACAAACATCCACAAAAAGCACACAGAGCTCCCGAGTGTTCCCCGCAAACTACACAAAAGTAGACCCTAGTCTTCATGCAGTTCCGCGGCGGGTCGATTAAGCAGCGAACCAGCAGAACGTGAAGCGCCTCGTACATCAGCCACTCCAGAGATCCCGCTGACTGCCCCCGAGATGGCTGCTGAAGCAACCAACACTAGCCGCTCCCCACAACACTACCAAAAAGCAATAAACGACGTAAACCCAAAGGGGTAGACGTCCTCACCTAACCGGAGAACACTCAGTTAAAGAGTCAAAACAGCTCACCACTTACCCCTCCACGGCAGCCAAGGGAAGGAAAGCCCACAGCCAACCAACGGGAAGTAAAATCCACAACGATCCGATGGGAAGTACGAGCCGGACGAGCCCCCGATTGTCAAGACCGGCTCGAGGAGCCTTGACAAAAACACGTGAACACAGGGTGTATGCCGGCCAGCAAGGAGTATTTATTAAATAAAAAGAGATAGTTCGTAAAATAAGGATGAACTGGTCTGAAGACCACTCCGTCGGAAGAGAGCTGGCGACCACCCCTGCTGTCCAAGTCAAGACTTCTCTGCTGACGCCTGGTCCCCATGGCAACCGTCCTTCTTGTTGACACGTCGTTGCAGCGACCGTCCACAGCCAACTGCCACTCTTGTGCTCAGCCATGTTGCCCTGGGAGAAACCCAAACAGCTTCTCTGGACACCTGTGAGTAAGAGAGAGAGAGAGAAACGTACCCGGGGTAACCCGCAGCACTGGGGTGTCACAAATCTAATGCATTATTATTATTAAGGTGAGTATCGGATCGATACCAGCGTGATGAGATCAATACTTTTGTTGCAGTTTCTCTTCTATACATCCAGCAAACTACTCCAATTTCCTCACAGCGTTCATGTGAGCTCAGCTTCTCTCCAAGTCTGTCTGTCTGTGCAAACACCTCTCTCTCTCTCTCTCTCTGCTGCTCTCTCAGGCACACTTTGCTGCTGCTCCACAGCCCACCACAAATTCACCCGGACTTTATTCTCATCATCACCCTGATTCCTGCCACAGCACTGCGGACTCTCCTATTTTCAACTCCAGGTTTTGTGTTTCCCTCGACACGTTTATTTTCTGTTTAATATACACCTTTACTCCCTTCAGCACCGTATGTGTGAGCCCAGTCATTCGCCTAGTCTGGACAACATGTGTGGACAGACAGACCTGATTATAATATTTTTGCAGGGTTAAGTGTAATAGCTCACTGCAGCTCATTTTTTGAATTGGCATTAATTGCACAGTTGCTGAAGTAGTGTTCAGTTATATCGGCACTCCTCTTTGTGATTCTAGACACTAGTGTTATATTTATTACATTTTCTATTCATCTGCTGGTGTCAAGAATTCCTTGAGATGAATCTGAAGTGATCTTTCATTTTTAGGATGTCTTCTGATGAAGGGTCATTAACAGTAATACAGGTTTGTGTCTTCACTTGGAAGGCAGTCTATAAACACTGTAGAGATGGAAAAGAGACAGAAGGCCAGCATGGGAAGGCAACAGTGCACTGTCTGCAAGAGAAACATTTCTTGGAAGTGTCTGCAGTGCAATGGAGGCCTTTGTTTACAGCTGGAAGGGACTGCTTTATGGAGTTCAATCAGGTGTTAAAAAACAGCTGGACTGATTTAGGAAAAAAGAGACCCAAAACAAAAAACTAACAGGCCAAAATTTTAAAACCTGTTGAACATCCTAAATCTTTTATTGATGTACATTCTGAGTGCCTTATTCAGTAAAAACCTGTAAAAATGCTATTCCACCCTGTTTTGACACTTAAAATACACAGTAATGCAAAACCTGATCTTGCCAGATCTTGAAAGTAGAAGTGGCCCTGCAGAAAACAGACACATGCACATATATACAGCAGCTTTTATGACTCTTCTACAGCTAGAATAACAAAATAATTCCAAGCAGCCTGTTTCTTTGAAATATTTTAGCCAGGGCTATAGGCACTTTGCACAGAATACTACAGTACTTATGTAGTATGGAATATGGAAGTATCTTGAGAACAGAGCTGAGTGTGTTTATTTTTGGACATCAAAATATGGTCACCCTACTGTTAGACATACACGTAAATTAACATTAAAAGATTAGAGGATAACTGTTTTTTGTCCTACACTTCTCCCTCTTCACTTGTGCATGCATCTAACTGTCTACATGCTGCCTCTCTCGTTGTGCTGTTCCCATTCTCATCCATTTTACAACAGAGGGAGACCAACAGTTTGTCCAGAAACCCTCTCCTGATGAAAACATACAGAATAACATTTGCAAGAGGACTCAAAAAAATGCATATGAAAATGATAATACTTAGCTTCATGCTAATTTCTTTTACAAGAAGCCTAGTAATAAAAGGAGTGAACAGCAGTGAGTAAGTAAGAATGGGCAGCACCAACGTTGCAATGATTCGTCGTTTTTCAACAGAGTTGAGGTGGACGGCTGCAGACAGGGCTCGCACTGCACCAACCAGGAAGACAATGAAACAGGGAAAGGGAAGGAGGTGGGAGGTGGCACTCATGATTACAGTGATCCCATCATCATGAAGAAAAAACACTGGAACAACACAGACAGCAGGAAGGAGCCACATCATGACACAAACCACCACATAACTCTTGACGGATCGGCTGAAGCGGTACCACAATGGGTGGGCGATGGCTAAATACCTGTAACACAAGACAAACACATGCAATATTAAACTATATAATAATGGTTACTACACATGGAAGTATCTATACACAGAATGACAGGTACCTACCGATCAAAGGAAACACACACCATGAAGTTGATACTGGTCATTTCAGCATACCAGTAAATCATCAGACAGACAAGGACTATCTCTTGTTCTGGATCTGCAGTTACAATGACTAGGCAGCAGAGCTGAATGACATCAGAGATGAAGAGGTTGATGACGTATGTCTGAATATGTTTATCTCGCACCTACAAGATAGCATGCGCATGTTCAATCAGTTTACTTTACCATCCAAAGGTTTTAAAGGTACTTGTGGTGGGAAGGATGTTCATGTCTTTAGAGGTTGAGTATGCACAGGTCTCACAATAAAAATGAAGGAACAATGAGTAAAAATACCAAGTCTGACGGTGATATGTTCTAAACAGAGGTCGGGAATGACAATCAAATATGACAAATTTTGAAATTAAAACATGATCTCACTTCTGGATTGTCTCCTGGATCAGCAAAGCAATCCTGTTGATATATAATGCAATGCATGGATCTTTTTTTCTTCAGAACAACTTTCCTTCTTTTGAGAAAATGGAAAAAATGTCCAAAAGAGCCCTACCTCTTTTGTGAATGGGTGCATGACATCCATTCACAGGCCCCCCCACCCCCATCTTTCCTGTCTGTTTCTACTGTACTACCTCTTTTACTTTCACTTTATTTTAATTGATCATTATTTATGTTTTACTTCTAATTGTGTGGGGGTTTTTTTAGTCCATAGTCTGTGTGAGAAGACTACAGGTAATAAATAACTCCGTGCTGCACGTAAAAGACAGGCCATCCTAGGGACCACACATCCCCGGTTGACGAGTGCTACAGGCTTCTACTCATATAACAGCTGAAAGTATTCTATCTGCACTCTTCTCTTTCACTTTTACTCCTACTTTATTTTAATTGATCATTATGTTTTAATTTGTAATTGTGTGCTTGAAATTGTCTCTTTTCCATTCTTGTAAAGCACTATGAATTGCCCTGTGTATGAATTGTGCTATACAAATAAATTTGCCTTGCCTTTTAGGCAAAAATAAGCAAAAAATATAAAAACAAAAATAAAAAATGGAAATTGAAACATACTGTAGTTATAGGTGTGGACAGACAAACCTGATTATAATATATTTGCATTGGTAAGAGTAATATCTAAATATAGGTCATAATGTACTCACCAGAAAGTACAAGGCCATGAGAGTCAGAGGAAGACTGATGCTGATGATAATCCATGTCACTATATTCTGGATGTCATAATAACTGATTTCATCTTCGTAGTAGTTTGAAATTTCGTATTCAGAGCTCATATTTTCTACGGCGTCATTGATGTTATGATCTTCCATTCTTCAGCGACAGACCTGGACACAGGAGTTCATGTGGTTTAGTCTGCATTTAGCTTAAGTGACTTCCTTCTATTGTTGACTGTTTCTAGTTTTTACATTCATTTTATAATTACACTAATACATACTCATAATTATATATTGCACCTGTTTATAATTATAATTACACTATTATATTGATATCAAAGCTTTTCACTTTGATATCTATCTTTTAGTTTTGATATCTAACTAAAGATTCCATCTGCAGCTTTATGCCAGCAGGTGACAGCAGATCATATGTCTGTGTGGCCTGTCCATCCCAAGGGGTAGCAGGTCAAAAAGTAAGCCCTTTGTTGAAAACTGCACTTCCTGGTAGAGCAGGGGCAGGACTTGGCCTCACCTATCAGGCAACACCTAACACTGCTGAAAATAACTAATAAAATCATCAAATCTAATCCCTGACCACTTCGTACCTGACTGTGTACTAATGCAGAAGCTGTAACTATCTCAATCTCAGCCAGCCCCGTACATCATGCTACATAGTTTTTACATCCTCAGTACATCTTTTCAAAGCACAAGATTGCATTCTTGAAAGGATGTTATCAGCATCTGGCGTCTGAGCACACCAGCTGAGGAGCTACAGAGCAAAATTACCTTCCACCAGACAGTGAAACTACCTCCCAGCACTGGGGGCAAATTGATTCATAGGTGAAAATCCTGAAAAGAAAATTGATGTACATGGTCAGACTTCTCAGTATACTGTTAGAGTAAATAATGTACTTCATCCCAAAATGTATTATGGTCATCTTTTTCTTCTTCTATTGTCTAGCAGTTTGTATAATTGGTGCATTAGCAGCAGCTTCTATGCTGGAGTTTGGGTCTGAGTTCACTATTTGCACATTAATGTTTCAAGGACATGCAGAAAATACTGAATTTTTTACATTAGTCATTCTTGTTGCTATTTTTTTTTTTTTAACATTTTTTGGGTCATTTTCAGTTTATCAGTTTGCCTATCTTGCATGATTAAATTGCTAAAAAAAACAACATATGTATATATACTGCAAGTTTACCAACACTCAGTGTATGCATATTCATTTTATGTGTACAGTTTTAAATAAACACCTACCTTTGAATGCACCTCCTGCTGATGTTTTTTCTCCTGCAACCGACCAGTCGACTGTGACTATAAAGAGTGGTGTCATGCAAAGATTCCTGAATATCTGTGTCTGTTGAAAAGATAAGTCAGGACAAAAATAAATGCCATGGGAAAGGTTCTGTATGGTGACTATAAATTCAGACTTCCTGGGAGGGTTGACTGTACTCTATTTGGTCATCTGTTTATGCTAGATTTTTTTAATGAAACATTATAAATTCCCTGCTGAAATTCTGGCCCTTATTATAATTATGTCCCAAAAGATCTCTCTCCTCATGTCTCCAGTTCAAAGTTTGATATTCTTGGAAAAAAACAAGAAGTTGTTTAAGGACAGGCACATAGCCATGGCCAAAAAATTTTACAGTGATTGTGTTTACCAAGTGTTGCTGATTCTGTGTTACTGTCTCTGACGTACACAAAAGAAAAATGTTAAGCATTTTAGACATTTCAAAGACTGACACATTTATGCAGAGTGTCAGTTTTGTGCCATGACTGGTTGGCTGACCTAGATACCTTCCAAACACAAGACAATATCTATTAGCTAATATATCTACCTTCAATGTACCAGAAAATACACAGCCACAATAATGTTGTGAAACTTCTCTGAGTCTGAAAATATTGGTACAAGCTATTGTATTATGAAATACAGTATAAAACATATTATTTCCCTTCAGTGCCAACTACTGTTAGTAATAATGCCCCTTGTTAATAAGATATATTGTATTCCCACAATTGTTCTTTTTCTTCTATTATACTGTTTTTTTGCGGTCAGCCGATGCCATCTTTTATGGTTCTATTCCCATTTGTTTTATTGCTTTTTCTAATTTACCCATCTGTCAGTGAGTGTAGTAGAGTTAACATACTGAATGCTGTCTGGTTTTCTACCGGACACTGTTGTTAAAGATAAGGTCTCTGTGGACAAAGTTGATAAATGGTATTACAGAACGCTTTGCTGAGAACTCGTCCAGCCAGCCACAGCTTCCTCACAAAATGTTACGTCAGCAGAAAATTTAACACTGATCACTCTTAAAACATAAAATCATTCAACATAAACATACCAAGCGCGATCAACCAAATTTTATTTTAAATGACCAAAATCAGAAATAATAGTGTGAATCAACAAAAGGCGGGAGCGATCCATCTGTATACTTCAGTGTGAACATGAGGTGTTGAATGAATGTAGCTGTATGTGTGGGATGTATGTGAAAGGAAGACAATCAAAGCTAATCACCAGGTCAGGAACAAAGAACAAGGGAAAAATAGGTTTGGCCTGTGTGGTAACATAGCCAAAATAAGCAGGGAGAGAGAGAAACCAAAAGCCCACCATTATAGACACACCACAGGTAGTTGGTAGAGACGAAGTGCCTGCAGAACCTAGAGCTAGGGCAACTAGATAGACAACATAAAAATGAAAAAGGCTGGGCCATGATAGGGTGCATCAGTTGCTCCTTTAGTACTTAATTCCATGGCATGTTTTCATCATAAGATCGTTACAATCTAATCATTTATTATGTTTTGTATCATAACATGATGTCTTGTCAAAATACACTTAAACCTGATGCAATGTTGCTATGATATATTAATGTAGATTACTGGTTTTAACATGTTGACTCCAGCATTGGATCTGTGACTCCTCCATTCTCACACACAGCAGGTTGCTGTGACTGAGAGCTGTAGTTTTCATTGCAGCTGCTGCCACCTGCTGGTACTTGTGTTTGGAGCAAACGTTTTACCTTAAACACATCCCACTTCTCTGGTATCACTCCCTTTTCATAGAGCACAGAACTCAGGTAGGACACCAGCAATATGGTGGCAAAGGAGACCAGCATGCAAATAGTCCTGAAAGGAGAATACTGAATGTAAACTCCGTCTTCAAGGGTGCATCCTGGAAAGTGGATGGCAGGTGTAAGATTTAGCAAAGGCTCTCCACATAATAGTCTTAAAAATATCCCCACTAGAAAACCTACAGTGGAACCGTATCCATTACATATACTGAAGAAGAGCACGCAGACCAGCTGTGGTAACATCATGATGTAGGCCAGTTCTCCACCCAGGACCCAGAAAGCCATGACACCGGTGTGCAGGAAGGTGAGTGAAGTTCCAGCAAGTCCAAACATAACCACAGAAATGCGAATCACCCAACGGATCTCATTCTCTGACGCCTACAACAAAGATACATGCTGTGAATGAATGAAGTCAGTCCTGCCGGGAAGTTTGTATTTCACAATTACTCAGATCAATTCAAATTCTGCATGAATTTTTCCATTTTGTCCCATCACCACAAATTTTCTACAAATTTGACCAATCAGTGTAGTTTCCCTCACCTGATTTCATAGATCACAGTCTATTAGGGCCTACTGATTTTAATGAAGTGGTTGTTTCATATACTCATCGACATTTCATAAAATAAATACTCATTTTAAAAAAAATAATACCGTACTGATAACAAAACCTTTCTTCTCCACAGCAACGTTATTGCATCCTTTCCACAGATATAATGGAAAGGACACTTAAAGAATGGTCTGTTGATTAACACTTATTTGGATATTAACATTAACTGTACAGTTGTTGAAGTCGTGTTCAGTTATATTGGCACTCGTCCTTGCTGGTAATCTCAGGAATCTTTTGTCATTGTATTTTGGACAACAATGACATTACACAGATAATTCACATTTCTACCCTTAATGTCAGTCACATGATTTATCTTACCGACAGTCAGCGTTTGTTCAGGTCTCAACACAAAAAAATCTGAAAACAGCAAATGGACCACACAGAGCGCCTCTGTTCCACTCTGATGTTTCTTCCTCATTCATTTCAGTGTACCTGCTTCCTTTTCTATCTTCCTCCTTTTTCCTGCCCATCTCATTCTGCCATTTGCCTGCACTTTGTTCACCCAATAAATCAAAATTCACAAAAACAATATCTGATACTGATGTTATGCAGTCACAGGTGAGCATTTTTTTTTTTACAATGACTTTGAATGTGGCTCAACAAATCAACATTCCATGGGTGATGCTAGGGTATACCCTATCATTTGCCTTTGTCTCTTTACTTTACCTGTGTCCTCAGGATCTTTTTGTAGATGTTTGATGAGAAGATGGAGGCGGCAGACAAGAGGGCAGAGTCAGTTGATGACATCACAGCAGCAGCCACAGCTCCGATGCCAAAGACAGAGATATATGATGGGGTTAAGTGTTGCAGGGCGAGAGGTAAAATCAGACCCGTCTGTCCTCGTTCATATGGAGGAGGAGAACCATATGAGGTCAGGTTCCAGTCTGGAGAAGTGAACAGGAACAGGGTTGTGTTTCTGATGATGTAAAGGTGCATCAAATAAAAAAGTCAGACTAATCACTGACAAAACTGACTGTCAGACGCAGCTGTACATGGTGTATTATCCACTTATGGATAGAAATAAAGTTTTACAATCAAGTTGAAATGCATTTAACTTGGCTTTATACCAGTCGATGCAGCTACTGCCCCGATGAGAACAGGAGGAATTCCAAATGTGGGGATGAGAAATGCTGCAGCATAACATCGAAGTTTGGCCGTGGCTGAGGAAGAGGCTGATAGTGTCCTTTGGTGGAAGTCCTGGAAACCCAGATCCCCTACACTCTGACAGGGTGGACACAGAAAATATTGGAAAATTAATATGAAAAGTAAAAGTGTAGGTGTATTTTCATTTTTTTTTCAATACAAACTGTCAGTCAGCTCCGTAAGTATTTACACAGTCATTTACAGTTCACTGTGGTGGTGTACAGAAAACTGCAAAAAATTAAACAATGTACATTTCTGTCCAAATACTTATGGACCTGACTGAAGTTTTATCCAACAGGTCAGCTCTTTGGTGAGATTTTACAAAATGCTTCGATATAAAGGAGTCCTCAAAGTTTCCTCATTTCTTTTTAATAAGTTCACTTTGCAGTTGGATTCATAGAATATATAGCCAAATAGTCAAAAATTTATAATATAAAGACACCAAAAATGTTTCATGACCGTACCAGTAGTAAGAAAATATCGATCCACTTCCAGATCTTGTCTGCAGTCAGACTACCAACCCATGGAGCCTGAAAGGTGTGGTTAAAAGACGTGGTGGTGATGTCAACGGAAGTGGGACTCATGAGGAGGAAAGGGACACACACCCACTGGGGGAAGACAGGGAGAAAATCAGGTGGATTATATTTCAGTACTCAGCATTCTAGTGGAGAAATAAAGAAGATAAACAGAGTGCATCACAGCTGGACTGAGATACTACTACTGGCATTATGTTACAAGGAATTAACTTGTTTTAAGTTGTGTAAATCCAAACCTGAAGGTGCAGTGTGGCTCAGGTGTGGCTGAAAGACATACCGAGGTGATAAAAATAAGGGCGAGTTGGATGATGTCTGTGTAGGCCACTGAGTAGAGACCTCCCAGCAGGGTGTAGGTGATGGCCACAGCTGCAGAGATCCAGATGCACACGGCATAGGATAAATCCAAAATCACACTCATTGTTACACCTGTGAAACACACAACACACAACTGTACAAAGGAAAGTGTATGAATTTACACTAAATGAATGAATACAACTTAAAAAAAAATGGTATTGCTCTTTCCTTTTGTCAATACAGTTTTACTTTTAAAATTTACAAAGGACATCCTTCTTGGTCTATTACAATGTACATATGTTGGCAAAAAACTGATAAATGCCTGAAAGTTACTGTGTCTCATGATGCAGTACGAACTATGTAAAGACTCCACAACCAAGTTTTCTAAGCTATAGGGGAAACAAGACAAAAGTTGCTACAGGCAATAAGGCATGAGAGGAAAAATGGGAAGGCTGATGATAAGATCCTGATAAACAGGATGCAATGTGTGTAGCAAGCCCACTGTTGTGTGCTGTTTTTGCTGCAGTACCAAATATTTCCCAGGAGACATTAGTGACATTTCCATTTCTCTTTATGGTTTCAGTCATTGGTTTCATAACTTAATGTCCATTGTTTTATCTCCATTTTTCCAGATTATGATGCATTTAGACCTGTTTCTATGTGTGTTCCTTCACAATTTGACCATTTATAAATTAATATAAGATGTAAATATTAACCCATTTTGCCCCACTGGCAACAATTGTTGCCAAAGTGTATCACTGTCATTTTCGACTCACAATAAAAAATCTCAAGGTACTAATGCAACTTTTTCCACTTATATGCTAGTAGACAACTTA
>JAPQRQ010036753.1:0-10777 GCA_037367365.1 Apogon talboti | reverse complement strand
AGTGGTTTTACTGTGGCTGTTTTAGTCTAAAAACAGAGCTAAGCTAACAGAGCTATAATGTAAACTATCAGCTGATGAGAAAGTGAAGATTATAAATCACAGTGTTATTTTGAGCGACTGTTAAAGTAAGTGTCAGTGAGTTTTAGTTTGAAGAAGAAAGTGTAATGATACCATAATACAGATGTGAATACTGACTTAAATCTGAATCCGGCCTCAGTGTAAGGATGATGTGGACATCCAGAAAATGTAGCTACAGATAATTGTTTAATGTCTCCATATAAGGCTAAATATTTGGCAATTTTTTTAATGGTTGTCAGATTTCCAGTCCATGACATCAACACATAACCAGAATAAACATCCCAAACTCCCACACAAAAATCAAAACTACACATTCATGCTAACAACCACTGTTGTCTTCTACTTACAGTAGTTCTGCACTCTTTATACACACAAGTACACATTTATTGACTGTATTCATGTGTTTTTTGTGTGTTAATGCTTGTGTGCGGTCGATGCTGCAGTAACCAGGCAGTGAGGATGTTGGAGTGCAGAGAGAAACCCACACCGGACATGTTTGGAGAGCTACTCCGCAACGCCAGCAACATGGGAGACCTGAGGAACTGCCCTGTAAGTACTAATGGGTATTTCAGTGGCACTTAAAGTACTAACAGGAATTTGTCTTTGTTTGTGTATAGTTAAGGATGGTCTTCTTTTTAGCTCACCGGTCGATAGGTTGTGAGGTATTGTGAAGGCACTGTGTCCATCATCACCGTCGTCTTTGTCTGTCTGTCTCTTCAACGTGAGCTTTGTTTGCAGTAAAATGTAATGATTGCTGTTTTCTGAGTATTTTTGCACAGTCTGGATGAAGACAAGTAACTAATGCATGAGAAACTCAGAAGCCAATGGAAGCAGGGGTGGGTTGTGAAGGAGGCGGACACAGGAACGTGTTGAAGTCCTTTGTCGTGCAGGGTTGCGTGCTGTGTCGCCACATGGGAAAATGCCGCCGCTGAATAGATCCGGCTTGGCTCCTGATCACCCACGCCGCTCTGCCAAAACGTCCGCACAAAGAGCCTCCTTTCTGGGCAGAGTGGAGCAGCTGCCCCCCTCTCCACCGCCGCTGTAACCTCCCTAACACAGTCCTGCAGAAGACACACAACCAGCCTCTGTTTATCTTCCATCACTTCCAGCGCTGATCTTTTGTTAACACCACCTTGGGCTTTGCTCAAACAAAGTGATGGTATTTGGATGAGGCCGAGGCTGCTGGAAGATACTGTAGGTGCTAGATTGAAGATAGGATGGCGTTAGGCTGTTCTCTGCATGCCAAGGGAATGAGAGAGGAGACCATGGAGCTCTGGATGTTTGGAACATGGTCATTTATCACTGAAATTCCCATTGACATGTACACCGTATGGACAAAAGTATTGGGACACGTTGAATCCAGGTGTTTTTTTTTCTACCAGGGGTCTGGGAAACAAAACAATAATGACTAATGTCAGAATATAGTTTTATATTGGGATAAATATCATTGCATTAGTTAGTTTGGTTTCCATTATTATCTTTGCTTCCAAAATGCCTCAGAAATGGATTATGGATTTCATGGTGAATATAAGCTTTGACGTCTGCCGGAGTTATAGTTTATTTAATCACTGTTTTTCCTGACAAACACCTTGACTGTAGTTGTTGTTGACATGTTCCACTAACAAGACCATAATAGCACCTTTCCATTGAGCGGTACAGTTTGGTTTGGTACAGTATGGTGCACTATTTTATTCAAACAATCTGAACAGTACTGTACCGTTTTTTAGTACCGTTCCATTGGAGGTCCATAATAAAATGGTACAGTGCGGATAGGCAGAGTTAGAGTGATGTCAGCCAATACAGTCTGTTGATTGGGTGACAGATAAACATCACTTCTTGCTGTTGGATGTCCTCCATTGTTGTTGTTAATTGCGTTGCGTTCATTGTTGTTGCACCACTATGACATTATTTGGCCTAAACTCCGCCTACAAAGTGAGGTTATGGCTAGTAGTGAAAACACTCTTCTGGTACAGTAGTGGACATGCACTATAAGGTGACTTTGTTAAGAAAAGCTTGATGAAGTTTACCATTTAATCCAATCAGTAAGCTAGCGGTTAGCATTAACTCACTTCTGCTCCCTTGGATCCCTGTAACTCAACCTTTTTTGGCCAAATATGGTCACTTCTGGAAACCAACTTGGCAACAACCAAATCATAACAGGAACTGGAGTTCGGAGACAAATAGCTGACGTCGACTCCTTCATCCACTAATCATATCCAGTCTATGTTGAAGACAGATTGCACTGCTGGCTTAGTAGTTGGGCTTTTAACACACATTTCTCTACATGAGTCATATTTTTGAGAATCACTACAGTCTTACAGTATAACCTCCAGTGTCTCTCCATTTCCTTAGTCTCATTCTCTTTAGTTGTAATTCTGTTTTACACTTCACCGGTCGTACATCATCAATAGGCTGCCTCCTCAGCTGTCAAACGTCCTTTTATTCCTTGTGCTGTATGAGTCACAGGGAAATATAAGCACAAACATTTTCCTAAAGTTGTTTCATTTTGCTGCGAAGAATGCAACGATCAGCATTCTGCAAACCTCCAGTATCATTTGACCAGCAGCACTATTATATAACCCACGCTCTCTTGGAAAGGTCTGCAGAGCCAGAGCAGAAAGAGAAATGAAAATCTTTGCATATAAAATTCAGAGATGAGAACGGGCCGATCAATGTTGCATTATGAAGCAGAGTGAATGTGTTTGCGCTAGCAGTTGATGAATGATGTTGTCGCGGGCAGTGAGACAGCACAGAGAGTGTCCATGTGTCCCACGCTAACACATAAACCCGGGTGTCGGCTCTGGCTGTTTGGCTTCTGGCTCCTGTTTGTGTCGGTTTCTGAGAATTGAGAGGCCGACTCTGGCAAAATACCTTCCTGCCATGTCTGGTGCCAGCGCAAGACAGCCCGCCGCCCACAAAGGGAGAGCTTTAGTGTGTGTTTGTGCATACGTGTGAGTGTGTCAGTGTTGCGTTTGGCCAAGCGTCCGGTTGCCGGGGTGTTCTCAGGCTGTTTCCGAGCGCGTCCTGCCAGCACGGCGTGCGTGGCGGTGCGTATGCGTAGCGTGGAGGCTTGTGCTTGTGTGTTGCACCAGCTCTGCGGTGGGTCATGACTCAAAGGAAGGATTCAGAACACACGGTTCTGAACTCAACAGAAGGCCCAAGGGACAAATACAACTCAGCACAGCGCTTCTTCCTCTGTCGTTCTGTCTCTTTCAATCCTTTCATCGTCTCTTTTCCCTGCTTTTATCTCGGCCTCTCACTCTCGCTCGCCTCAGTTTATACTTGTGTGGCTCCGCCGGCGTTGCTCGTGCGCTCACCGCTGCCAAATAAAGGAATGGGTTTAGTGTTGTGCACCGCTGTCACACTCTGTGCCTCATAACACAGGATGAATAAACCTGTTTGATCACACATTTTCTTTTTTTAGCTCACCAGCCGATAGGCCATGAGCTATTGTGAAGGCACTGTGTCCGGCGTCATCTGCATCGTCTTCGTTAACTTTGCTGTCGTCAACTTCGTCTTCGCTAGCAATTTCTTCAAACATCTTCTCTGATAAAACTACTGTTCAGATTCATTTCAAATTTGATATGTAGCTTCCTTGGGACAATGTCTACAAAATTTGTTCACAGTTGTGATTTTTGAATGTTTGACAAATTTCTGAAATTTGCAGCAAAAAAGTTTGCCTTTACCTAAAATGGTCTGTATTTTGATGGTTTATAACATGTCAATATAGTTACTATTGATCTCTGATAGGAAGCCATATATGGACTTTCATTTGGGTCCATGACCTTTGACCTTGAGTGACCTTGAAGGGTCAAACTCAAGGTCACCAATGTTTAGATTTCAACAATCTCTGAAACTGCTTGTCAGATTCACTTCAAATTTTACATTGATCGTCCTTGAGACAATGTCTACAAAGTTTGTTCACAGTTTTAAGATATTTAGATGTTTGACAAAATTATTTTAAAATTGCCTTTAATTATAATGGTCCATATGTTGATGGTTTATAACATGTAAGTGGTTCCAGATATCAGTCTAGTTCCTATTGATCACTGATAGAAGTCATATATGGACTGGGATTGAATGAGTTGAGTTCTCCTCCAGTGAAAGTACCACCCACTACTATTGGAGATTGATCTGCATCCAGACCACAGGACTGGAACAGAGAACAGAACCTGACAACCTCACAAATTTAACTTGTTATTGATGCTTGATAGAACATGACGCTGACATACAGGGGCATTGGTTCTATTTTTTCCCCCCCCTCACAGAGTAACTGCGGGGAGGTGTTGCGTATCCGACGGGTGCTGATGAACTCTCCGGAGATCGTGTCCATCGGCCTGGTGTGGGATTCGGACCATTCAGACCTGGCAGAGGACGTCATCCACAGCCTGGGAACCTGCCTTCGTCTGGGAGATGTAAGGCGTTAAACTCACTGTATGTACAATCACATGCAGATAACTGTGTCCAACAGACGCTGGTATCTGCAAGATAAATGTCAATAATCTGAAAACATAAGCTACAAATGTTTATGGGAGCGCATCGCAAGCTCAGCCCATAAAAGTATATGATCGAGGACCTTTTATTGGCAGAACATCAGTGCAAGAAACACATTTAGCTCAGCACTTCACAAGCCCTCTATAAAAACAGCCTTTAGTGAAAAGTTCTCTTTATATCTGCAGTCAAATGAAGTCATCCGCTGTGTTTCATTTCAGATTCATTTGTTAGTACACTGTGTCGCCTCATATTCAGCTCAGGCAAAGACGATCGAAACATTCTTCTGTCTCTTTTTACTCAAATTGCAACCGAGCCCAGTGTTATTGTTGACATTTGACCTCGATTGTCGCCTGCCAGAGCCTCCTTTTCCTCATTTGCTCACTTGACTTCCATTCAGTTTTATTAAAAATGAATAAAACTGTGGAAATAGGTCACCATCTGCGCCAGCGTCGTGTCATCTCATTCTAAAGTAGCTTAGTAGCAACAAAGCAAAAGAGCCATATTCACAAGTTCGGTGCCTCCCTTTCAGCTATGACATGTGTTTTGGTGTTTTTCCACTTTTCCAATCAGGCAAATGGGTCAGAAATCAGAGAGAGACCAAAGTTAATTGTGTTTATTAACAGTCATCGTAGCCGCCATGCAAGACAGATGTTTTCAGCTTTTTTTAAACATCACTCAGGTGATTTTTTTTGGAAACTTGCATTTTAAAAAAGTTGCAATAAACTGTAGGATAGATTTTTATCATTTAAAGTGGTTCTTTTTAATATTGAGATTCTAAACTCTGACCAGCAGGGGTCAGTCTGGTACCAGTACACATTTAGGACCAAAACCACCTAAGAACCAACCCTATGTATCCACAGACTGTATCAGTCACTAAATATAGTATAAAGCTCATTGTTTCCACACATCTGTATTATGGTATCATCAAGTTTTCTCCTTCAAACTAAAACTCTTAAAATCTTGTTTTGACAGTCGCTCAAAATAACACTGTGATTTATAATCTTCACGTGCTGCGTCAGCTGATAGTTTACATTATAGCTCTGTTAGCTTAGCTCTGTTTTTAGACTAAAACAGCCACAGTAAAACCACTAATCACCTCTGTTTTCTGTTGGTTTGTGTTGTCAATAGTTGAACTAAAGATCTATTTGGAATCCAACAAACAAGGTCAGAACTGTCACAGTTTAGTCTGAACCGTGGAGCAACAAACAGCAACTTAGCAAAGATAAGAACTTAGAAATTTACACCTTCATAAGCCTCAGAATCAAACTCACCCCTGTCGAAGAAACGCTGACACTTAACCATCCAACTCCATTCTGTTCATTTACAGCTGAGTCCAGTGGAGAAAACAACAGCTTCTATTTTTATGACTTCTTTTCTTTGACTCTGAAAGTTTTTTCTTAATGGTTCTCATCCCATCTGGTCACTTTGTGATGCTTTGGACAAAGGCCCCGTGGCATTTGTTTTCCTCATATGGAAAACTGGTAGAGTGACTCACTACTCCCTCTAGTGGTCAGAGAATTTAAGGTAATTTTTAATATTTGAAAGTAGAAGTGGTGTTATTGAAGTACAGCGGCAAGACATTTCACACTCAACTTTTTGGCCATTATGAGTATAACACACAAGTGTAACACACACTTCATTTTACCATAATTGCCAATGCAAACAGACCGGGTGTACTGTTACTTTATTAAATACACACAGTATTTCATGAGGAAATGATGAAAACGTTTGCTCTCTTAATATTTAAGATGTGGCCTAGTCTCAGGTGTGCAGAGTTTGCCTTCAAGCAGAACTTTCGAGGTCAAACTTTAAAAATGGAAAGCTGAGTACATGATATTCTTACATTAAACTCTGCTTTAAAATGGGAAATCACTGCTCCTACGTGACTAACAACTCAAACAGTCTCCTGCTCCAGTTTTCTAGAATTGTTAATGCCATTAATTTCCCTGTAATAAAAAATGAAAATGGTCATTTCCATACATCCCAAAAAGCCATAGCTTGTAACTTGAGATCTTTGAACATTTCTCATTATTAAGGTCCTCATTTGAATACGTCAGTTCTATTTATATATATTTATCTTACATGGATCTGATAGAGGGAGGTTAAAAGGTTAAAAGGTTATCTCACTTTATCATCTCTGTAGGGAAATATAGTCATAGTATTTTACTCATTCTAATACATACAGTACCTAGTATTAGCATTAGCATGTAGCACATTAGCATTAGCGAGCTGCCATTGAAGGAACTATTTTACAAATATTCAAAATAAATTTGAATAAACGATACATATACACAAAACTGAACCCCTCCAACGACCTTAACCTCATTTGGGGAGTTAAACTCACCCAAAAGCGACTTAAAACACACAAACACTGAACCGCAGGCCTAGATACAAGGACACACACGTGCTCTGAAACACTAACTCATAAACCTTTGTGCGTGACATCATCGCCCGCTGCAGCTCCAGTAAAACCAGCCAATCGCGCCCCATCGCTCTCTGTAAAACTTACAACACATGGGACACAAATATTCATCAGCCCAGCTTCCATTAGTCTCCAAACCAGCTCTGGATGCCAGTGCTGCAGCTTTCACACCTCTCACATGTGTCCCGCCCCCCGCCGCCGCCCCTCGCTGCTCCGTGTCATGACTGACTAATGTTGATGCATTTTGATGCTACTTTAACATCTCCAGCTGCATTCTGAAGTGATATCTATGAATAATGGATCAGTGAATATGAATATGTGTTACAGTGACTCAAGTTTCTCCTCTGTCTTCTTGCCTCTCTCGTCTCTCGCCGTTTTCGCGTGCCGCTCTAGTGAGACGACGCTTGTTATTAGATTTGAATCCAAGGCCTAATCTATTGCATTTCCTGCTTTTGTTCAGTCGTTAGATGGGAAAAGTGAATCCATCTGCCTGGTGCATCTCCCCTCCTGTTCTCCACTTTCAGGCTTTGTCTTCATCTGTCTTCTACATCTGCTCTCTCTTCTTCCTTCCTCTTCCTCTTTGATGATGCTTCTCACCTCAATAACACTGATAAACAACTATATATAGTGACTATCCTTGAAAAATGCAAATTATTTGCTATTTCCAACTTCTCAAGATATTTTTGTTGGCTTTTAAGCTTCACTGTGCACCAGGTTTTTGCCGTCAAAAGTTCCAAAATTATCTTTCATTGTATTGTAACTCAAGTGGTCTGACATGGGACACGACATCTGCACCTTCTGCTGGTTTTTAACTCAATGGCTGATGAAGGTGTCGTCATCATCTTCATCTTCATCGTTGTCGTTGTGGTCTTTGTTAGCAATTCATTAGCAATTCATTTAAAATTTTTATATATCATACCATACCAACTTTATATATAAAGCACTTTTAAAACTTTACAGTTGGCCAGATTTTATATGTATCTTCCTTGGAATAATGTCTACAAAGCTTGTTCACATTTTTGAGAAATTTTGATTATAAATTTTTGAATTATTATAAATGTGCCTTTACTTATAATGGCCCATATTTTGATGGTTTATAACATGGAGATGGTTGAGATATCAATATAGTTACTATTGAGCACTGATAGGAAGTCATATATGGACTTTCATTTGGGTCCATGACCTTTGACCTTGAGTGATCTTGAAGGGTCAAACTCAAGGCCACCAATGTCTAGATTTCAACAATCTTCCTCTCTGAAACTACAGGTCAGATTCATTTAAAATTTTATATGTAACTTTCTTGGGACGATGTCTAGAAAATTTTGTCAAAGTTTTGAGAAATATAAATTTTTGAATTTTTGACAAATTTTTGAAATATAAAAAATGTGCCTTTCCTTCTACTGGTCCATATGTTGATGGTTTATAACATGTCAATGGTTCCACATATCAGTCTAGTTCCTATTGATCACTGATAGAAGTCATATATGGACTTGGATTGAATGAGTGGAGTTCTCCTCCAGTGAAAGTACCACCCACTTCTGTTGGAGATTGATCTGCATCCGGACTGGAACATAGAACAGAACCTGACAACCTCACACATTCATCTGGGATTGATTATAGATAGAACATGACGCTGACATACAGGGACATTGATCCTATTATTTATTAGATTATGAAGGGCGTTTCTTTACATTTTTAAATGTATCGCAATTACCTGATTGATTGAGCCCAAAGATAATACAGATAAATTAGTGGATAACACCCATAGGTCCATGTAGATGCTGAGGAGGACTGGGATGTAAAGGAGGTCACAGGATGCCAACATTAGTGTAAATGACAAAGTCGATAGTCGTCACGTTGGTATGAATGTATGAATGGGGAATATGCGAACAGCTGCAGCATTATCTGCAGCAGATGACCTTAGCCAGACATCGGCACGAGCTTTTTGCATTACTTCAGCACGAGGAGGTGCAGAATGTATGCAGCAGCGTGCAGGAAAGCCAGGAGTTTGAGGAATAGGCTAGTGTGCGAAGGATTACTGCATAGTAGGTGAGCAAAAATGTGCTTGTATCCACATTAGCTCCTGTGTGTCTTTCTCCCCACCTCCATACACCAACTGTACACCTCTCCCTCTCTTCCCTGCATCCCTGTCTCCTCCCTCCTCCCTCCCTCCCTCCCTCTCTCTCTCTCCATAGTTGTTCTACCGTGTGACAGAGGAGAGAGCTCGCCAGGCGGAGCTCTACTTGGTGGGCATGGTGTGCTACTACGGCAAGCACTACTCCACCTTCTTCTTCCAGACCAAGATACGCAAGTGGATGTACTTCGACGACGCCCACGTCAAAGAGGTGAGGCTCAGTTCGGCGTCTGCATGCTACAACGCAGGGGAGGGTTGTATGAGCACAGTCCGGCGTCTGCTGCAGCTCCCCTCGCTGCTCCTACGGGACGACCAGATGTACGTTAGTTTAAGAGCAGCTGCAGCGTCTTCAGGTTAATTTTGTGTGTACAGTTCCAGTTCCAGGTTGTGGTTACAGTGAACCTGATTTAGGACTAGTATTGTGATTTTGACTCTAAACATCAGGAAAGTGTGAGTTTATGTCCTTGACGTTTCACCAGCACATATTAGATTATTAAAGTAATGAAGAGCAGTTATAATGGGATATCATTAAGGACACACTGCTGTACAAGATGTAACTGTTCTTCTGCTGACCTTCTGCTTTTGGTGAATCTGTGTAACTTTATATTTTCACTGAGATGATTTTTCTTTCTCTGTGTTTTTGTGTTTTTGTGTTCATCCCCCCCCCCCCCCTCCTCACCTCCCCTCCCCTCTTCTCCACCGCTGCACCCCCAGATCGGCCCTAAGTGGAAGGACGTGGTGTCTCGCTGTATCAAAGGCCACTATCAGCCCCTGCTGCTGCTCTACGCTGACCCCCGTGGGACGCCGGTGATACTGCAGGAGAGCCCCAACCCCTGTTCCAGCTCCAACCCGCAGCTGGAGCTCCAGCACTGCAGCAGCAAGGCTGGCTACGACAGCGAAGACTCCGGTACAGCAGCGACCACACGCTCTGCTACAGATCAGATTACTTTGTGTTTATCATACAGAGTGAGGGTTTAGCTCTAAAGCCCTGACCTTCAACCCTCTAATCTAACCCCTGCCTCTGTACGCCGCAGAGCCTCCACTCATTTTCTTTCCTTGAAACGTATAGAGGCACCGGATTAACAAAAATGATCATCTGTTGTTGTTGTTGCTTCAGGTCGGGAGCCGTCCATATCCAGCGATACCCGCACCGACTCTTCGACGGACAGCTCCAGCCACCGCACCTCCCGCAGCCGCTCGCTCCACCAGTCCACGGGAAGCCACCTGTCCAGCGAATCGCAGACCACGGTGGTCTGTAATTACGACATCAGCACACCGCCGCACGGTGCTGACGCTGGAGGTAATGCTGCATTCACATCCCACTGAGGGGACTTAACTCCATTCATTAAGTCGTTGCAGCTGAGTTTAAAACTTTGGGTAAAGACACCTTGACAGCTCCAGCGCCAGCCGCAGTGGGTGCAGGGAATAGAACTGCGGTACTTGTTGTTAGTTCAAGTTAAACAAACTAAAGTCGATTAAAGTCCAAGTCCCTTCTATTCTGTCGACGTCTTTCATGTTTCATCACTGCAGATTCTTCAGGTTATGTGGCTCGTTAGTGGTTACTCTCATATTTATTTGCACTGATGCCTGCATAATTACCCCCTGTGGGATAAATAAAAATGTTATTGGATTTACCCCCCCATCCCCCA